>VMDO01005248.1:24489-114184 GCA_007922755.1 Pedetes capensis
ACCTGGATGGGAGACCGCCTGGGAACACCAGAAGCTGTAGGCTTGGGAGAAGGACCTGGCAACCCCCTCCCAAAAATCAATCTGCCATTGAAAACCCTATGAACAGCAGAGAAGCACTGACAATAGTGTTTCCCCTGTTGTACAGAGGGTCGCTATGAGTCGGATACCGACTCGACGGCACCTAACAACAACAAAAACAACAACACACCCTGCCTAGAGCAGAAGCATGAGCCAGGAGCAGAGCACGCTGGGGCTGTGCCTCTCAGACAGAGAGAGTGCCTCCGCCACATTCTGTTTTAAGCCCAGACTTGAACTGCTGAACCCCTTCCAAAATGCCCAAGTTACTTCCTTCCCAGGCCTCCAACAGTTGTGCAGTGGCATTTACTGAAGAATGGGCTACTTAGGTGAAATGTTTTCATTCCCATTCCCCCTTTTCTGGCTTCATTGCTACTTGCCCCCCAAAGTTTTAGGATAGTCTCAACCTCAGCATGCTTTAGTTCTCTCTCTTGCTCAACAGTGGAATGGAATGTCTTTCCTGCCTATGGCAAGCCACATTTTAGCACTTACAATTAAAATCAATGCAAAATAAAACCTAATAACTTGGAAGGAAAAAAAATATAGTTTTCTTAAATTACTTAGGTGCAAATGGAATCAAAACCATGATTACAAAGTATTAATAGAGCAATATTATATACCAAAACTTATGGGATGTGACTAAAGCTGTACTAGAAGCAAATCCACAGCCTTAAGTGCTTTTATCACTAATGAGAAAGAATTAAAATATGTAAAACAATCAACACAAGAAGTTAGATAAGAGAAACCTGAAGAAATTAGAAACAAACCATAAATATAGTAGAAATTAATGTATTAGAAACTAGAAAAAAAATTAGAATTTATAAGTGAATCTAAAACTGACTCTGAAGAAACCAATAAATGGTCTTCTTGGATTATGATCGAGAAAATAAAAATAAAGTCACAAGTAAGTACACAAGATTAAAGGTGAGACAAGGAACGTAACCATGGGTTTGGAATGGAATAAAATGACAAGAGGATAAGGCATACAGGTTGAAGCTGAGACACTGGAGAGTCTCCAAGAAGTATGGCATTCTGTGAAAATATGCATTATGAGATTTGACTCAAAATTTAACTTGGCTAATAGCCATGGAAGGAATTTAAAATGATATGCGTAAGCTGGGCATGGTGGTGCACATCTGTCATCTCTCCACTCAGGAGGCTGAGGTAGGAGGATCGACATGAGTTCAAGGTCAGCCTGGTGTACATAGCTTGTTCCAGGCCAGCCTGGGCTACACAGCGAGACCCTGTCTCTAAGAACAGAGAGGAAGGGAGGGACAAAAAGAAGGAAGGGAGAGGAGGAGGAGAAGGAGGAGGAGGAGAAAGAAGGAAGGAAGGAAGTTTACCAGATTACTCAAAAGCAAAAAGAAATGAGTTTCAGAGAAAGAATAGAACAAGCAACGTTTTGATGGAGCAAGATAATGAGTGGGGCAAGGTCAAAGGCATAGGGAGATCAGAATGAAGTCAGGTAGCCAGAGCTACAGCAGGTGTGTAACAGGTGAGGACAGTTGAGCAAGGGGACACACTGAGTTTGGAGACCAAGCCACAGGGTCCTCTGTTTGAAACTAAGTTTTGGCCTTCTGCATTCCACGTGGTCATCTAGGGACATACTCCCTTGCCACCAACTAACCATCAAGTTTGTGTCTCTCAAGAGAGAAGGGCTTACAAAATTTCAATACCTGAAAAACAATTTTAGCAATAACTAACTTGAGAGAAAGGAATGCTCTAATCTTGGCCAGAATGTTGATTCCTACAATGCTATTATGTTAGTAACTTCAAACCTTCAAGCAATTATATTGTCCTGAGAGGCGAGGCCAAGAGAACTGGAGGAAATTCACCTTTTTCTTTGGCAAATACCCAGTCTTAGCTGGCCTCCATAACTCCATAAACTTTCTCTGGATGAGAAGGTCAGAAGCTGTTGGAATTTAAAAGGCTCAATTCCCATGAACCGTAAAATCTATCCCCTTGCTTTGCCTTATTTGTTTAAAGGATGATGTTAGCAAATGCAGCCTTGAGAGTAGGAGGCAACAGACCCAATTGGCAATAAAATGGTCCATGTGATTATTAGATCTCAGTTGGCTACTTTTACTATCTCATGGAAGGATTAATATTATGTGATCTGTTCAACCATGGTGGAAAGGGAACTTGTCTCTCTCAGGTTCTTATGATTGGCCACCCATTTTACATCCACTCTCCTGTACAACACTCACCACCATGAATTGATGTATCGATATTACCCCTATTCAGCGGAATGGGTAGCACAAGTTTTAACCAATTATGGTAAATAATTTACCAGTGGTCTTTCAGCTAGAAAGTAGTGAAATGAAATTTACCTTTATTCTAAATTCATTGGTTTTTTTCTACTCCATCATGCTACTGTCTTCCAGATAAGCACAAGTGCAGACAGAATTTTTTATAAAATGTTTCATCCTGTCTTCCACAGTCCCCATAGGAACCCCTGGTAACAGCCTGTCTGTATGCAGGCTCACATGTGGGCTACAGAAGGAGGTCTCCCACTTTCTCCCTCCCAGAGGAAGGATACATAGCATCTACCATGGTGGTTTTTCCGTGATTGTTTCTCTCTGACACCTTCAATTCTATTCACAGGCACTGTTATTTTTGCTCCATAGCAAGAGAAGAGGTTTTAAAAGCAAATGACCCTGTGAGAGAAGCCAGGAAGTTTTGTACTAATATCAAAGTGTGGCTGATTCCTAGGTGATACTCTGTGGGAGAAGGTCTAGAAAGGAAGGAGATTAGGGCTGAAGGCACCTGTTTTACAGCTTTGCTTCCTTGGGTGTGGAGATCTTTCCTAAAACTCCTGAAATAGCAAACAAAAGCAGTAGGTCATCAGATTGCATTATCTATGACCACTATGACCTCCAGGTCCCCTTCTAATGCATCAGATGTATTGCTCTTTCCTCACAGGCACTCACAAAAATGGCAAGGAGGTGACCTGTGCTTTGCTGTTTTTTCCCTTTTCTGGGATGATTGCCCTGGACCAGTTGTCTCTGGTATGACCGTTACTCACGTGACTGTGTCTAGAGTGTGGTCATTAATCATTAGTGTATTTTAATCAGAGCAAGAGATGCCTGACGTGGATTTTATCAGTCTTCAGGGAAGGAATATTTGACTCCTGACCCTCCTCCCACCCCCAAGTCTGTGCGGCTCCATGAAAGATTATTCAAGGTAGCCTGGGGTAATAGGAAAGGGGTCTTACTCAGAGAGGGGCATGGTGATGTCAAACAAGTTCTCTGGCCTCAGCCTCCTCCTTGCCAAGCTGGGGATACTGTGAACTACTAGACAGGACCTTTCTGACCATCCTGTGCACAGTTCTGCCCGCAGGAGCACATGACTGGGGCTGAGCAGCTTTGGGTTGGATGGGGCAACTCGAAGCTTCCCTCTGCTCCCCACGCGTCCCTGCCAGGAAACTGCCTCCCAGTGTCTGCAGTTCCATGTTGACAATGCTGTTCCAGCTCCAAGGAAGGACCCTCTAACTGAGTGCCTATTTTGTACTGACCATGTTCCATAAATGGGCTCATTTAAACTGCAAGAAAGTCCATTGACGTCACCATTGTTTCCCTTTTAGAGTGAAGGGGGAAATTCAGAATGATTGAAAGAGTTCGTGGAAAGAATATGTGTTAAAGAGGTGGTGTCCAGCTGGACATTTGAGTGTGTCTTATTACTCTGTGCCCAGATGACAGATAATAGGGTGACCCTATCAGTGGTCATTTTAGGAAGGGCAGTTTCCTGGAAGAAATGGGGCAGCTTCTGTCATTTTGATGTAGGTGTGTGTTTGTTGTTTTTGGTGGTGGTGGTTTTGACTCATTGGCTTCTGGTAATGGGATTGTTGAAATAACCTGTCTCTTTAACTCCTCACATTGCCTTTCTGGAAAGAATTAACTAACAGCAGTGTGTTAGGTATCTTCTCTCTGCTTGGCATGATGACGTGCCCTCTTGGCAGGAGTAATATTGGCACAATCTTGACACTATTTGTATGGGACTTGGTTGGCTCTATTCCAGGCTCTGTGCTGGGCTCTGTGGGCACAGCTTTATTGTTCTAGGACTCTCAAGCCCAGGGCAGAGGGAAATAGCTAAATCCAGGTATTCCTTGGGACATTTAAAAAAAACTTTAAAAAATAATTTTATTGTGTGTATGTATAGTATATATATATACTATAATATATATATATATGTATATATATATATACACACACACACTATATATATAGTATATATAGTGTGTATGTATAGTGTACATATATATGTGTGCATGCACACACACACACACACACATATATATTTGTTGTTGTTGTTAGGTGCCATCCAGTCGGTATCCTACTCATAGCGACCCCAAGTACAACAGGCAAAACACTATTGTCAGGGCTTCTCTGCTATTCATAGGGTTTTCAATGGCAGATTGATTTTTGGGAGTGCGTTGCTGGGTCCTTCTCCCATATATATATGGGAGAAAGTTGTTTGGTGCTATCAAGTCTTCCAACTCATAGCAACATTTATTTATTGATTGATTTATCTGTGGTACTTGGAGGTTGAACTTTGTAGGTATTCTACCACTGACCTGCACCTCCAGCCCCTTTTTTATTTTGAGATGGGGTCTCACTAAGTTGCATAGTGCCTCTGACCTCAAACCTTCAATCCTCCTGTCTCCACCTCCCAAGTTGCTGGGAGCACCACCATGCCGGTCTGGGAGATGTTTTAAAGGGCAACATAGAGACTGGTCCAGAGCAGGTTTGATCCAGTTGTGAAGGAGGCAGCTTTTATCTTGGGCATATGTGACTCTTTCTGGAACACATTGCTGCCAGGTGGAGGATGGCACTGAAGTTTGGTGGAAAGGGCCTGGAGCCCCTGCTTTGGAATCCCTGAAGTGCCACCTACTCACTCCAGGAATCTGGACTGGGGATCACTGTCCTTCTCTGGGCTTTGGAATCTTTGTCTAGAAACAGAATCATGAAACCTTACCAGAGTTACTGTCACCTCATGTGAACTCACACATGGAGGTCCCCAGCGTGGTGCTTGGCACACAGTGGACCCCACATAGATGATGTCCATCAAGCCAATGTCTTCCTTCCGTCCACATGGGCTGAGAGAAGTGCTGAGTCCTGGGATTTGAGATGCATTTAGCAGCAGTGTGCTTTGTTTCTCTTCTCAATGAAGAACACATGTGTCACATTGAAGCCTGTCTTGTTGGTTCTTGGATTCGTGGGCAGGCAATAGGTGGAGCATTGCTTTTGATGAAGTGACCAACCCCTGATGGGAAGCCAAGTTCCTAATGGACTGCCCAGTGTCTGCAGATGAGGCCAATTTCCAATGTGGTGGCCAGTTGGCAGGAGGCAAATTCCTGGTGGGAGGGCCAATGTCTTTTTCAATATAGGACAACTACTGTTCACTGTGTGGGAGAAGGATGTGGCAGTCCACTCCTGAAGCAATCAACAAACAATCAGCCATTGAAAACCCTTGCAAGGGTCGCTATGAGTCAGATACAACTTGACAGCACCTAACAATGACAACACTGTTCAGTGAATATCTACCATGGACCCAGTGCAGAGAATTTATAAATGTTAAGGTTTTTTTTTTTTAAAGTGCTCCATGACATAGACATGTAGATGGCAGTGATTAAGAGTTGGGGTTCTTTTCTTTTTAATTTAGTTAATTCATTAAGTTATTTGTGGACCTGAGGGGTTAAACCCAGAGTTTTGTGCATACCTTACAAGCTGAGCTGCACCCCCAGCCCATTTTTCATCTTGAGACAAGGACTCCCTGTGTTACGTAGGCTGTCCCTGGCCTTGAGCTTGTGATCCTCCTGCTTCAGCCTCCTGAGTTGCTGGGGTTACAGGCATGCACCACCCTGCCCAGCTCAAGCTTGTGTTCTAACATCGTACTACCTGGTTCAAATTTCATTTTTACCCCTTTGAGAATAAGTCTTAGCCCCTCTGTGTTCTTCATGATGATAGAATATCTTACATAGTTTTTTTTTTTGAGGAATTTTCTCTGCCATGTATGTAGGAAGCATTTGATAATATTTTGCTGCCCACCCACTTTAAAAAATTTTTCCCCCACATTGTGCAGTGAAGGAATCCAAAGTTTGGGAAGCATCAGTGAGAGAGTCTCTTGCTTCCAAGAGAAAAACTCCAGCCTAACTATGGCCTGAGATCTAATTTTGGATCTCAGGATTATCTATATTCGTCCTCATTTCAGACCAACGCTATGCAAGGTGGAACAATAACCATCATGCTCACTGTACAGCAAATGGAGCTGGCCTGGGATGACATGGCCGCCACAAGTTGTACTGATAGAGGGACTGCCCCACTTTAACCTGGTCACGGGGGATCATCCTTCGTGCAGCAAGACATGGAGATACTAGGTTAATGACAGGACCAGGATAGACCTCTCTTATAGCCTGCTGACTTACTGAGGCCCCCACTGAAACCAGCCCCTGCTGGTGGCAGGGACCAAGTGCAGTCTTCGTCAGCCTTGAGGGCAGAGACCTGAGGCTGATTGATGCCAGTTGGTAGCATGAGAGATGAGATATGACCATCCCATTGCTGAATGACAAGATCTGTGTCGTAAGTGTAACTTTCACCTCTTAGCACCGTCTCCTTTAATCCACGCAGCCATGCCAGAGAAGTATTCTCGTTACCCACTGGCTGTGAGAAAGCTGAGATCAGAGACATTCACATCTTGCCTTTATAGCACGTGTTGACAAGGCAAGATTTAAACTTGAGTTTCCTGGGCCCTAGAGACTGTGCTGTTCCTCCAGCCCAAGTGTCTTCTCTCAATGAGGACAGGGCTACGGGGCTGACGGTGGGCCCTCTCCTGGCCCAATCCTGGCAGGGGAGCAGGTCATTTGGGATTACCAGCACCAGGAAGCCCATGACCAGACAGATGACCCTAGGCCTTCCAGGATGCCTCAGCCCTCAGGGCACTGCCACATGGGCAGCAGTGGGAAGTCCATGGGAAACCGTGCCATCAGTCCTATACTAGGACAGCCTGAGCAGGCCAGGTACTCACTCTCTCTAGCCCTGTAGTCAGTATCTTCCTGATTGTCTGTATCTGGATTCCATTTCAATGCAAAAGCCCTCGCCTTTGCTCACTTCGGCCTTGAGGGCAGGGAAATGGATAGTGGTCTTCAACTTCTGATGAAAGTTCTAGACTCCTTCACAAGTGACACTTCTTCACAAGTGACGCATGCAATGTCAGTGAGTAGACAGGTGCCATAGGACCTCTACATCCACCCCAGGGAAGACTATGCCTGGTTATAAGCCTTTTATTAAACCAGTGAATTGAACGCTGATCTCTGGGAATCTGGAACAAAAATCAGTGAAAACAAACATAGCAACAGGTAAGATACCTCACACTAAGTTAATGAGAAATGTGCAGGAGCTATAAGAAGAAAACCTCAAAACCTTATTGGGGAACAAATAAAGCTGCAAACAAGCAGAAAGAAGCCAAACGTGGTGGTACACACCTTTAATCCCAGTGACTCGGGAGGTTGAGTCAGAAAGAGGCCAGAGAAAGCCTACATAATTTGGCAAGACCCTGTCTCCAAAGTAAAAAATTAAATAATGGTTTGGAGATGCAGTCTAGTGGTAGAGCAATGTATGTGTGAGGCCCTGGATTCAACCTGCAAGTACCACAAAACAAAACAGAAAACGAAATCAAGCAACAATAAAAAAGCAGAAAGAATGTATTTTTGGATGGTAAAATTCAACATTTGAAAATGTTAGTTCTCCCACTATTAACTAAGAAATCAAAAGAATAATCCAAAATAGTTTGATTATTTAGATCAGAGGAGTTTCAAAAATGATACACAGGTTAATCAGGTACAGGGCTCGGTAATCTAGTTTGTTTAAATCCAGGGCACTGCTAGTTCTGTCAATAAAGTTTTATTAGCACACAGCCACACTCATTTGGTTGCATATGGTCTGTGGCTGTTTTCCTGCCACAAAGGCAGAGTTGAGTGATACTATGGAGACCATATGACTAACAAGAGTTTAAAATATTTACTGTCTCTTAAAGGAATGTTTTCAGATCTCTGATTCAGAAAGTTAAACCTATGAGAATATCAGTGAAATGATGAAAAAGAAAGACTAATGTGGGTAAACTAGCTTTACCAAATTTCACAGTGTTTTATAAACATTATATAAACATACAGTACTTAAATCAATTTGGTATTGGCAGAGGAGCAGAAGATAAGTTTGATATGACAGATAGATATAACCAAAGAGTGAAGAAGTAGATCCAAATACCAGGAGAATTCATGTCTAGTACATGATAACTTGACTTTTCAAATCAGTGGGAAACGATGAATTATTTAGTCAACTAGGTTGATGTTTGGAAAAGGGAAAAAACTCAATATTTTCCTCATGCCCTCTATACAAGAAATTCTAGATGAGTACCATATTTAATAATAATGAAATCATAAGGCTAGAAATAAAGGTACAAAGAAAAGAGGGTTGATGTATTATACTCTAAGAATTTTGAAGCCTACCCAGCAAATTTACTATATAGAAGCCAAAAATAAAAAAGAAAGAAAAGGAAAAGAAAAAAAAAACCTGACAAAGTATTCCCTACATGAGAGATAGCGATGATATGCAAAACATGCCAACAAGTTAGTGAGAAAATAATAAAACAATCATGTAGAAAATCAGCAGGCATCAGCAGGCAGTCCATGTACATACACAACATGAAAAATATTAAATTTATATGAAAAAATGCTCAATCTTCTTTTGAGTAAAGAAATATAAATTAAAACAACTATTATATATCTTTATTTCCCTATTAGAGTAGCATATTGGCAAAGACTTCAAAAGTTCAAGGGAAGGAGGAAACAGACATTCCCATACCTAGTTTGCAAAGCATAGTGCAGTCTTGTTGGAAGATAATGTGATAGCATTTGTGAACATTATAAATTCATCTACAGTTTGACCCAGCATTGCTATATTTAGAAACTTATCCTACAGGCATGCTCAGTCACAGAAAGATACTTGCAAAAGAGATTAATTGCACATTGTTTGCATTGGTAAAATAATGACAAGCAACCTGCATGTCAGTGCTGCTGAGACCTGAGTGATATATCAGTTCCACTTAAAGGAAAAAGAAATTCTCAGAAACCCTAACTGTTGAATGTAATGATTTTTATTCTGATTTTTTTTTTCAAATATGTGAAACTATTAAACTACGTATAAACCCCAAAAGCTTGTAGTTCTTATATTTTATAAGTACAAATGGAACATATACAATAATATTCAAACTAATCACATTAATTTTATAAGATGCATAGTGTGCTCTGTTGAAACTAAACAAGGGATGTGTTAAGGGTGGGGTTGTGTAGGCATGGATTTGATTTTAAATATAAAATTTATAGTGTCAGTTCAACACTACTGGTGAAGAGAAGGCCTGTTTACAGCAATGAGCTTTAAAATTATATTAGTGCATTTAGATTTTGCTTGTCAGTTTAAGATACTCAGATCCATGATTAATCAAAATCTTCAAAAGCCAGTTTTAATGAGCTGTCACTGATAATTCTCTGAAGCTTCCCAGTTTATTTGAAGATAAGGTTAGCATTGTGGTTTATTGAAATAGGAGTTAAATAGTATTTAATCTAATTATCCCTGGAATGGAGAAGAGAAACAGTCTTCCCTGGGTATTTACTGCTGGGCTTATTGCTAATGAACTGGAATTGTTACCCACCCTGCTGGGGACGGTGTTGAGTTGCATTTCTTACCTATTCTACCTGGAGGACTCAATTTTCTTCTCACTTTTCTCTTTTCAAATTAGCCTCAAATCTTCCTTTCCACAGAAGGCCATGATGTCCTTTGATCTTGGTTGGCAGTGACTCCTGGTGAACGCAAACAAATGGGGGCTGAAAGTGTGGGGCAGGTCTTGGTTAAAAGATGGCCTTCCAGCTGACTTCACGCATTGCTTTTCCTCCATGACTCCTTGGCAATCATCATGACAGTGCAGAGCACAACAAAATCTGAGCTTCTGCCTCGCAGCCTACTTTGTAATATGGTGTAACTTTCAAGTTACAGAGAAGGAGCACAATGAACGGAACAAGGATTGGAGTTCTGATTCTAAAACCGCAGCCACCCTTGCTACCCAGAATGCATTTCCTGGCTCGTCCTGTGGTCATACTTGTTGAAAATGCACCCAGGCATTGGACCCAGGACAATGTAGATTCAAATCTGGGCTCAGTCACTTTCCAGCTGACTAGGGGCTAGGAGGATGGAGAGATCCAGAGCTGGTGCTCTGGGCACTGGGCTCTCTACTCCATGATGCCCACTCCTCCTTCCAGACCTAATTGGCCATGCAGGCCCCCACCCCTGTAAAGCTTCTTCTGGTAAGCCAAGGGGCACGGGCAGGGGTAGGAGGGAAGGTAGATGCATTGAGCTCTCTTTAAGGCTGGCAGACCTAAGCACTGGGTGGTTAAGTAGATTTTGGTGGAAAGCATTTAAAATCCTTACATCACATGTTTTCATGCACTTCCCTGCTGAGAAGTGCAAAGGGCGTTTGGTTTAACTGAGGTTATTTACAACCCAAAGAAAGTGGCTGGCAGTTCGAGGGAAGCCATCGGTTTTATTTCCTGCTCCTGTTTTCCATTTCTGTGATATATGGTCCTTAAGGCTGGCAGAACTTGCCTGCAAAGGTCTGAACTCCATCCATGCAGGCCCTGCCCCTGTAGAAAACAGACTCTCTTTCTTGCTGGCTGGAGAAAGGGGTATGTGTGCACCCTCTGCTCCCAGAGCCCCACTCACTGATGCTGCTGCCTGGTGGCTGGTCAGCTAGGCTGGCTCCTCCATTTCTGGCCCTAGGACACACCAGCCCCACAGGTACTGGTGGGAAAACTATCCTTAAGGCTACAATGCACTGCTGTCTTGTTTTTTGTTTGTTTTTGTTTGGCTTTTTTCAAATCTGGCATTTGACACGTGATTTTTCTTAGGTAAAGTGTTTATTTAAAAAATGTTGCCCACAGATGGGAAGGGTAGTTGTCTTAGCATGTAGGAGATGCTTCGTAGATGATGCTGAGTGGGATGGGGGATGCCCTATGGTCTGGCCTATCCACAGAAGGGTAGTCTTGGCTTCCTGCCCAAATTGGTACATGAGACTATGATAAGAGAGATGTGAAAATAATGATACTCTGTAATAATCACTGGATCTAAGTGATCTTTTTTAATGCTCACAACAACCTTGGATGGGAGAAACCATTATTACTCTCATTTTACATATGAGGAAATAGAGGCACAGAGAGGTTAACAACTGGGGCAAGGTCATGAAATTAGTCAGTTGCAGGAATAGGATGTAATCTCAGTTCCATTGGACTCTGGGGCCTGAACTTGGAAACATTAGGAGATGTCTTCTTGCAGATCATCTGGATTTCTGTGGCCATGGTAGGCTTGCCTCAGAGGATCTGGTCAGGGTTCAGCTTCTACCCACACTGGAATACCTTCCCTAGCTTCCCTAGCCAGACACTCACTCTTTACTGAGTCTTTTGGCTAGAAAACTTACCCTCAGATTGCTTCCTGATACTTTTCATGGACTCATGCCTTGTCTTTCCCCTACATTTCCAGGATCCTGTAGTAGGAGCCAGGCTTCAGCTCTGGAAGCTCCAATCATGCCTGGAAAAATGCCTTCCTTGGTAATCTTCCATTTTTCATCAACGTCCCCAAGCATTTATCAATTTTATTAGCCTTTCCTAAGAACCTGCTATTGGATTTTTATACTTTATAAATTACATTTATTATTTTATTAATAACTGCTTTAAGTTTTATGATTTTCTTTTACTTTATTTGGCTTCATTTTGCTGCTCTTTTTCCATTTTAGGAAGGTAGATGTTTGCACTCATTAATATTTGTCCTTTTTTCATATAAGTCTCTGCATTTTCCTGTAAATACTGCTTTAGCTGTGCCCTGCATGTTTTGGCATGCACACACACACACACGTGCACATATACACATATATATGTATATGTATAAATATATATCAGTGAATTGTAAATATTTCTTATTATAATTTCTCTTTTGACTCATGAGTTATTTAGAGTTATGTTACTTAACCTTCAAGCATATGATGGGAATTTTCTGGTTTCTCTTTGGATTATTGATTTTTCTTTAAGCATTGGTACTCTTCCATCAACACAGAAACACACCTCACCCTTTTATCACTTTCCACCCTGTGGCAGAAACTCAGTCCTCATTATTACAGTCCCTCATACCAGCCCTAGAGCTGGGATTTAGCTCAGTTGGTAGAGTGCTGCTTGTACTTTCTGAGGATCCACATTTGACCCCCGGCACCACAAAAATGGGAGAAGGATGTGGCAATCCACTCCTAAAGCAGTCCCCAGAAAGTCAACCATTGAAAACCCTATGAGGATCACCATGAGTTGGACTTGACTCCCTGGCATCTAACACCACCAATACCAGCCATGCTCAGGGGGGATTAATTTCTTATTATGAGCTGGTGAGAGGAAGGCAGGAGAATCAAGCCCAGCTCTCTGTGCTTCCAAAGCTAGATGTTGTTCCCATCTCTTCCCCAATGCACAGTAATTGGGAGGTTAACACATGAGAACATTAGTGTTGGTGGAGGGGTAGGAGGGGCCCACATCGTCACCACTCACATGCACACTGACTTCTTTTGCCTTGTAGTTACCCCTCCAGTACCACTTCATGACCACTTTGGAAAAATTATAAAAGCATTTAATGTGAGAGCTACCCTATTAAAAATGTTTGTGGTGTAGTACAGTATTGTCCACTGTAGGCACAGTGTCGGTCAGGAGATCTCTAAGAGTTAATCATACTGGCTTACAGAAACTTTATACATGTTGGTTAGGAACTTCCCATTTCCTTCTTCCCCCAGCCCCTGGCAACCACCATTCTGCCTTCTATGAGTCTGACTATTTTAGATACCTCATCATATACTATTTGTCCTATGACTGGCGTTTTTCACTTAGCTTAATATCTCCAAGGTTCATCCATATTGCCACATATGGTAGGATTTTGTTCTTTTTTATGGGTGGATAACAATCCATTTGGGGTATATACCACAGTTTCTTTACCCATTTATCCATTGATGGACACCTTAGTTTATTTCCACACCAACTTTATGCTCATTTTCACTAACTTAAAGCCTCCCCTTAGATTTCTTAAGAGATTTTTAACAAACTCCAGCCTCTAATTACCAGTTCTCCTTGCTTCAGCAACCTACATCAAGAAACAGGCTGGGGTTTAGCTCAGTTGGTAGAGCATTGCTTTGTGCTCTCTGAGGCCCTGGGTTTGATCCCCAGCACCACAAATATGGGAGAAAGACATGGTAGCCCACTTCCAAAGCAATCCTGAAACAATCAGCTATCAAAAACTCTATGAATAGCAGAGAAGCACTGGTAATAGTGCTGGGCATGGCACAATGTCAGGGAGTGTTTCATTCTCTTGTTCATAGGGTTGCTATGAGTCAGACCTGACTCAATGGCACCTAACAACAACAATATCAAGAAACAATACATCTATAATTAAGTAAAGAGAGGTGAGGAAGGGAAGAAAGAAGAGAGAGACAGAGAGAGAAATGAAAATGCAAAAATAGCTTGGAGGGAGGTGCCTGTCTTGGGATGTGAGTGACATGTCAGTACCAGCCTTCCACACTCCAGCTGATGGGCAGGCCTGTCGGCAAGTGGCTCCTTGAAGGTTCCTGTCATAAAACAAGCCCATCTAGGTAGTTCATCCTTAGCAAATATTAAGGAGAAAAATGAGAACTCTGGTCATTCTTTGGCACACAGGTTCTCATTATTATACTGGCCCCCAGCATGTTTTTCTCTGCCCTCCTGGAGACAATCTCTTTGCTGTCAAATTACTCAAGGCAGCAGGAGAGGGAATTCGCTCCTGTGCACGTCCTTTCAGAGATCATCAATAAATAATAAGTAAACTTGGGGTTTTCTAGAGCCTTCTGTTTTCTAATGAGGTCATCTGGGCTTGAAGTTGAATGAGGGTATGTTCTGCAAGGAGAAATGGAGCGAGGACGTGGTCCAGGTGCACTGAGTGTTAGGGCTCTAACCTGCCAGGTAGAAAGTCTTGATAAATCCACAAATGGCCCAGGACTGGGGCCAGCTTGGAGCCAGGATCCCAGGAAGTAGTGCTGTCTGTAGGGAAGAGAGCCTTCCTGCATTCTGACCTTTGCACCCTTCATATGATCTGGGTGGGCAGTTAGTTTCTGATGTTTATTTGGAGTGTGGGAGAGGGCTGGAAGGGACTACTTTTTTCTTTTAGTATTTAGTTATTTTTCAATACTTCAGGGTCAAACCCAGGGCCTCACATATATGTTGCTGGTATTCTACCACTGAAATGTATCCTCATCCTCTTTTTCTGTATTTTATGTTGAGACAGGATCTTGCTAAGTTAAACAGGCTGCTTCTGGCCTGGCAGTTGTGATCCTCCCGCCTCTGCTTCCCGAATCACTGGGATGACAGGCATATGCTGCCACTGCACCCAGCTCTAAAATGTCACTTTTTTCTTACACAAAAATAATACATGCTTATTTTGGACCTGGCAATCCATTCCCAAGGCAATCCCGAAACAGTCAGCCATTGAAAACCCTATGAGGGTCGCTATGAGTCGGATACCAACTTGATGGCACCTAACAACAACAACATTTTGGATAAGAACAGTTAAGTTAAAAGAAATAAAGAAGAGAAAATGGAAGCCCTTCCATAATTTCAGTATTTATGGATTTTACTTCAGGTTTCTTGAGTACATTGATTTCAGACTTTCATAAGGAAAAATATATCTTTATAAAACAAATTGCTTATGTGCATTTCTTTTGAATCTTATGTTTTCAATCAACTGTATGAGTTGGACTTGACAGCACCTAACTACAACAACAATATGGTAGAGAAATATTTCCGTGTCAATAAGTATCCTGGTACAGGATGTTAATGGCTGCATTGTATTTCACTGAATATATCCTAACTTATTTAACCAATATTGTTTTGTTGGTTTCTTTTACTTTTGTTTTTTTCTTTTATAAACAGTGCTTCAACAAACAATCTTACCTCTAATTTGATCCATATTGCCTAACAGTGTTGCACTGGCACTGAACTCCTTTTGTCCTCACTTGCGTGGTTTAAATGGGAGGGACTGATGTCTTCTCAATATAAGACACACAGTCAATTGGAAGAGAACTTCCAGGCTTGGGGGGAGTGCACATCCTGAACATAGCTTCTGGACAGCACCCACCACACTAGGTGAAATCATTTGCCTCTCTTCTATTTCTCCCACTGTACTTGAGGCTAATTGAGCTAACAATTCTTATTATCTTTGTGGCTTCAGTGTCTGGTGCAGAGTAGTAGCTCAGAAATCATGATTTTGTTGTAAGCATGCAATAAACATCTGTTGAGCACCTCTGTGCCAGGCACTCTTCCAGAGGCTGGGGTCAGGTCACTGCAGTGAACAGGGCAGGTTAATATCGTGCTTTTGCACAGCTTGCATGGCCAGTGACTATTCTGCCATCTGCAGTGATTTCTCCAGCCCTCAAGGTCCTCCTTTTCTTCAGTCTTCCCAGACCACTCTGTCCACACTGTGCTGAGGATTCTGCAGCAGGGCAAGCCCGGATGACTTATTTGGTACTTAAACTCTGCAGCATGAATTATTTTCTATATATTTTTATAGCTCTCTCAGCTTGACTCAGGACACCTTGAAGGGTGGGAAGAGCTGGGAAATAGAGACCACAATTTCTGCAACCATGATTTCACAGCTCCAAACACTGTATTGCATCAGGGGATGCCCTACTGCCCAATCAGGCCCAGCCAGGAATGATGCTTTGTAGCTGCTGGCTACTCATCTTCTCTAGTCTGACTCCCCAGAATTTAATGTTGGCATTACATTTTCCAACTCTGAATTTACAAGGACAAGTAGCTTCAAGAGGAGTGGAAAACACCCATTTCTCTCAATGAAATATAAAGCATATAGAACTTACTAGAAACAAACTGACACAAAAAACTGCATCCTATCAATTGTTGTTAGGTGCCATGGAGTTGGTGTCTGACTCATAGAGACTCTATGTACAACAGAAGAAACACTCATGTTGTGCTTCTCTGCTATTCATAGGGTTTTCAATGACAGATTGTTTTTTGGGAGTGGGTTGTCAGGTCCTTCTCCCAAGCCTACAGCACCTGGTGTTCCCAGGCAGTCTCCCATCCAAGTACTAACCAGGCCTGACCCTGCTTAGCTTCCAAGATCTGATGGGATTGGATGCCACAATGGTAACAGCTGCAGGCATCCTATCAATAGATGATGCCTAAAAGAGCCTCACTGGGAGGCCCACGTTCTTAGACATCATGCTAGATCTAGATTCCTGGTCCTAGCTGTGTTCTGGGCCTTTTCCTTTCTAGCAAGTCTCTGCCCGGGGCTGTCTCTTTCTTAATACCCTAATCTCTTCCACAGCACATCAGGCTGATTTGTTTTTGGCACAGGGCTCTCATCCACATTGTAGGATTCCCATTCATCCTGTCCAGCATCTGTTTGAAATTTCTTCCTTCAAGCAAGGTTTTTAGAGTCTAATAGCTCCCTTGGGATTTCTGTTACTGTGGTTGTTTCTGTTGGTACCACAAAGACATTTGCAGCTGGAAGAGATGTGAGAGACACCTCTTCTCAGCCAGGGGGTTCTGCTGATGCCTTCTCATTGGTGAGCCTCGCCTGGAGACCCCACTGTTCCTACAGCAGCAGAGGTTTTGTCTATTACCTCTTCCTAGAGAGAGGAGAGAGAAAGCTCTCCAATCTTATTGTTGTTGTTGGGTGCCATTGAGTCAGTACAACTCATAGCGACCCCTATGTATGACAGATGAAACACTCCCCGACACTGTGCCATGCCTGGCACTATGTCAGTGCTTCTCTGCTATCCACAGGGTTTTCGATGGCTGATTATTTTTGGGATTCTTTCAGGAATGGGATACCAGGTCCTTCTCCCGTGTTTGTGGTGCCGGGGATTGAACCCAGGGCCTCAGAGCACATAGAGCAGCACTCTACCAACTGAGCTAAATATTGTTTGAAAATACACCTAAAATATTAGGTCTATTACACATTGCCCACAAAGCCCTTTCTTCTTGGGTCCTTTTATTCGGTAACAAATATCCACTACTAGTAGCTGGCAGCATCTGGAATGGCAGGCTTGCTCCTCTTCTACGTTGAACTGTTTGATAATTTACACGTGAACTCTTCTGGACTTCCATGTAGACCTTAGGTGATTCTTAAAGCTTGCAACTCCATCTTAGGGGAAGAGGTTGGAACAGAAGGGAAAGAAAGCCATGACAAGTGGCTTCAAAGGGTAAATTGTGAGGCTGAGATTTGGGTAACAAAGGTAGAGGGGAAGGAGAGAAGATGGAAGGGGAGGCAGGAATCATCATGTGTGCTGGTGACACCCAGGGGCTCCCTCCTGCCTACTTGAACTCCATGCTCCTGATCCACAGAGCAACCTTGACCCTGTCCTCTTTTGGATCAATGTTAGGAGATGCTTGCAGCTGCTCCCCCATGATGTGCTTTAATTCTTAACTTTGCACCTGGAATCAGCTTACCTCCTCAAGGAGGTGGAAAGTCCAGAAGCACTGAACTCACTTCTGCTGGTTGATTGGGTAATTAAGTTGGAAATGAGAACCTGGAGCCACCGAATGCACAGTATTTTATGAAGGTGGTTTTACAGAGGTGGTTGGGGGGCAAAGCTGAAATGTATTTTTGCCAATGTGGAACCAAGGTGGTATAGAATATGCTGCTGGGAGCATTACACTGGTAAGGTGACTTTTTAATTGAGGATTGCAAAGCCAATAGCAGCCTGTCTGGGGAGCACTATGTAATGAGTGTATTGTCTCCCATGGAGGCTCCAGTGACTGACAGGCAAAAAGCTAAGCCACAGCCTAGAATGATTATGCTCACACACAAAGGAGGGGGAGAATGACAGCTTTGTGATCTATTAGAGCTGTCTGTAGGGTTAATGGTGAGCTTTCCTGCTGCTAGTGGTCTATAAAGAGAGCAGAGGAAAGGGAAATGGGGCAAGGGAAAATCAATAGTATTAACAGAGTCGTGGTAATAAATGCAATCATTTATTTCTGGGATGGTTTTTATTGAACTGGTTTTGAGCTTAATCCTTTTCTTTTTACTTTAGAAGTTGGAAAGAGTAAGATTGGGCGATGGAAATGCAACTTTCTGGCAGACATCGCCGCCATGTTGGATTGATAAAAGTGGTCATTGTCTTTGAGAAAGAAAACTGAGAAATGAGTATATATCCATAGACAGGAGACTATGGGAATGCTAGGGAATAGAGTATGATTTTTTTTTCCAGAAGGATCTGTTGTTGAATCTTAGTTCTGTCTGTTATTAGCTGCCTGTCCACTGAACAATTTTTTCATCCATGAAATAGAATCTCCCTAGCCAGGGTTGTTATGAAGCTCAAATAGCATCACACATACCTATAAATATGTCTAAGATGGTGCCTGGTGAAAAACAGCTACTCATCAAACTGTGCTCTGGTTTGCTGAGGCCATCATCATCATTGTCATTTCATGCCTCATTATAGTCTCCCAGTTCACTGACCTCTGAGCCAAAGGCCAGGAAAGAGTAGTGCCTTTTCAATCTGTCGATTAACAAAAATTACATTAGTACCTACGTTTAGGAGGTAGCTTAGTTCTTTAAGAAGTGCAGAAAGTTCTTCCAAAAGATGAGTAGCTCTGGAGATATACAATTGTACACATGTGATAGATTCATGTATCATGGATACTGTGGAAAAGAATACTAGGGTGAATGGGAAAGAAAAAAGAATCTACATTTGCTAGATATGATGAAGCACACCTGTAATCTCAGCACTCAGGAGCTTGAGGCAGAGGGATAGTAAGTTCAAGGCTAGCGTGGGCTACATGGAGATTGTCCTAAAAAAATCTACATTTGTTTTTAATCCCAAATAAATTTCAAATGGCTATTTTTCTAAAACTTAGAAAAATTTCTGAGGAGTAATCTATTGATTTTCACATTTTGCTTCTTAAATGGTCTGGTGCTTATAAGTTTATTTATTTGGTAGAGGAAATTAATATATACCAACTTTGAGGAAGATGTGATTATTTACATTGTTTCCATAATTCCGTGATATAAGTCATTTTATCTACATTTTACAGAACTTATTGCAAGCAAACTCAAGCAAATAAAAATGCATTCTGATCAACTAAAGATGCCTAAAAGAGGATCCTTGTGAGCCTGATGTTCTCTTAGGTATTCTGAGTTAGATCTGGATTCCTGGCCCTACTTCTGTTCTGGCCCTTCTCTTTCCTGGAAGTTCTCGGCCAAAAGCTTTTTCTTCATTTATTGAGCTTGAGAACAAAACATTTCATGTAGACTCAAGTTATATAGCTAGAATGAGACAAATACATGCTCCATTCTTGTGGCTTCCTGCTGCCTTATGGTAGACAGGATATTTACTCCTGGAAAACCTTCCTATTTTCCTTCCCCTCAAAGAGCCCTTCCTCTAGATCTGGCAGAATACTCCATGTAACTTGCTATACTGTGCTTTTATGTTTAGTATCTAGTCTTTGTATCTCTAGGTAAACTCCAAAATAGCAACATAGCAAAACACACTGTCCTCTGCATCTCAGAACCTCCAGCACTTAGGTAGTAGGGGTGGCTGATACATAGTAGGTTCTTGGCAAAATTTGTTTGAATGAGTGTTAGAAGACAGTATCCAGGTGTCCAGCTCCCAGGCCTTTCATTTGAGCCACAATGGGTCTCAGCCTCATCTATTAATGGTCTTATTTGGATTCATGTTCATCCCAACCTAACTTTCATTCCCTGACCCATGAATCCTTTACATCAAGACCAGTGCTCCTGGCTGTGCAGCATGACACATACCTGGAATCCCAGTGATTTGGGAGGCTGAGGCAGGAGGATCGCAGGTTCAAGGACAGAGGCAACCTGTGCAATTTAGAGAGAGATCATGTCTCAAACAAAATGAGACAAAACAAAAAAGACACACATATTGTGAGATAATGTTCCCAAACCACAAATTTGATTGAGGGGCTATAAGAATGCTATGTGTGGAGGTGAATTGTTAAGATGGTGGGTAGCTGACCTCCCAACATCCTCAACTCTACAGCATGCACAGAGACTCCAGTGATGTGACATACACTATTTGCTTGTGGAAGATGGGACTCCAACCAAAAGGGAAGATGCTTCTGTTAATGACAGAATGGAACAAAAGGTGAAAATGTATGAGAAAGTGATAGCTTCCTGCAAGAAAACAGACATGGAATGGGGGAAATTGTGCACTGTAGTGGAGTTTGTCAATTTGGTGTTTTTCTTTTCCTCCTCCTTAGGGCAAATCCCTCACAAATGTCAAAACACTACTAAAAATGAACAATGAAGAAAAGACAGAATGCAAAAGTATTGAAAGCATTGGAAAGTTTCATTTGTTCCTTTGTGCTGAAAGATTCATTTCCTAGTGCCAAGGTTGATGTTGCTCCTCTTTTGCATGTCTGTCATTAGTATTCTGTGTGAAAAGTTAAACACTTGAAACAGATAAAAATTACCTGCCAATGCTTTCTCCATGAATCAGATTGAAAATGCAAACTGTGACGTGAGGCAGAGACATTTATTTTATTTAGTAGGGAATCGGGAGAGGAAATTGCTGGGTTTCTGTGCTGTAGCCCCAGACACTGGAAGGTGACAGGGGCATATTCCTCACCTTCTCATTCTGCCCCCCACCCCTACTCACATCCTCCAAGTCCTGCTGGCTTCTCTGCTTCCCCTTCCCCTTTTCAGGCTGTGCCCTGATGTCATGCAACCCTTTCTGGACTCCCCAAGGCTTCTGGCTACAGCAAGTAGATGCCTGTTCCTTATGATGGACTGAGTTTAGCCAGCATTGTGCTCTGGAGACCAGGAGAGCTTGGGCTTACAGTATGGAGTTCTGTAACTTAATAGCTGTTTGACCTTCAGCAAGTTGCTAAACCCACCTGGATCTACCTTACCTATTTGTCATTATTTTTATATAAAATGCAGCTATCACTACCTGTTGGCTGATTCACTTAGAGTAATGGTAACCTCTTTCATTGCTCACCAACCTCCACCTAACTGGAATTAGGGTCAAGCTTTTTGGAGACAAGAAGCCTAATACGAATGCAGCAATATCTAAAACTCCCAAGTGGGACAGCAGAAGAGACAACTGAAGACTGACAGCAGGTAGGGGCAGAGAGAGAGAGAGAGAGAGAGAGAGAGAGAGAGAGAGAGGCAGCACTGGGTTCCTGATTTCTGCTTCATGCTCCGGGGCAGGAGCACTTTGCAGGAAGGTAATCCATTCTGCTCCACACTGGACACTTCTCAAGTTATTTGGCTGCCCTGGGCTCCTCTCCTACAGCTGGCATTCTTTGTCTTCTGTACTGTTCCTTGACCTCAGAGGGCTGTTTGCAGCATTGAACGGGCTGGCAGGGGAGATGATGGGAATGTGCCTTAGTTTTTGGATTGGGATTTCCTGAGGAGAAACTGAGATGAGCCATGTTTCTGGGCTTGGCTTTGTAGGTGGCATGCAGAAGAGCTTCCTGATGGATCTTGAAATGCACATGTCTCTACTGTGCCTCATTTTGGGGATCAGAATGAGTTGGATCCCCCCCTGGATGGGTTTCTGTTTACTTCAACAAGCTGCTGACTATAGTCTAGTGTTCCCATGTGTACTCTCAAGCATCCTCTCCTACTCTATTCGTGTGACTGCCTTCAAATCCTACTCTGCCACCATCTTCTTTCTGGAGTGGCCTGGCCACTCTGCTGGACTATGTTAGCCCTTTTAGCTCAACTCATGAACCTTCTGATAATCAACCATAGTTTCATGCTTAGAACTCATTCTGAGGCTTGACCTCTGCTAAGAGCTATGCCAAGTGCTGGAGAATGGGGAAGAATTGGACATAGTCCCCGGCTGCAGTAAACTCATAGCTGGGCTGTTGTTTTTTATATAATCCTCATCTTCATCTCAGTAGCAAATACAGACCTTGATATCCAATAGCATGCAGAAAATATGTGCACTATCTGAACGGGGGTACCCTGGACAACATCTTCATTGCTATTTCTTCTGCTGGGATAAGTCTTTCCCCTCCCTTGGGGTATTAATGAAATGTTAACTTCCTCATGGAAGCCTTTAGATTACTAGACACTATATGGGGTCATTTCCCCAAGAATTTTTTGGCTCCTTGCATGCTTCTCTCATAGTGTTTGTTACATTTTCACTGATTTGCTTGTATAATAATTTGAACATTTTTTTGCCTCCCTTTCAAGATTATAAATTCTGTGGTTCAAAGCAATCTGTGTTCTTCTTTATACTCGGTACCTGCCACAGTGGTAGGTCACCTATGTTGATATTTGATTAATATGTATGAAATGAACAACTAGATAGCTGGATGAATGAGTACAGGAATTCATGGATGGTTGGATAAGTGGATACTAGAATAAAACTCAGCCTTCCCAGCAACAATTTCTGGCCATTTGGAGACATCCAGATGTTTACTATGTACGTTTTTCCCCCTCTCCAACCTCTGGTGAATTTACTTATTTATTTTTTGCCCCTCCAATTTTCCATCACCCTCAGGTCCCTTATTCATGAGTGTCTGCATTTTCTGAGACAGACTCTGGTGCTTGTGCTAAGTACTCATGAGTTTGTGTATCCAGTGCAGGATTTCAATCTTCTGGCTTGTACCTAAGCTGTGCTGGAGAGTCTCCCTCAGCAGAGGGATGCTACACAGTTCTGGTGGTAGCACTGCTTGTGAGGCATCTGTGAGCAGGATGCAGTCATGGGCAATACATGGGGGTGAGAACATCAGCACCATGCATCCTAAGCTCAGCAATCCTTTTTGAGGTCTTCTCTTTCTTTTTTCTTTCTTTAAATCGTTAACTTTGATCCTCTGCCTCCATTCAGTAAGCATCAAACATAGGCTCTTGATACTTATATTTTTGATGTGACACATGAACCAGAGGTCTTTAGGAGTTATTCCTTGTTTCTTTCACCAGGTTCTTACCAAAGAGAAGTAATAGGTTCTCTTGATCTGGAATGTAGACATTTCATGATACTGTATACGACCCCAGAGGAACAAGAAGTCACATCCCAGTAAATCAGCATATGAGTGATCTCTTTGCCTTTTTTGTGGCATATTAAATGCATGTACATCTCTCTTTTGCCTTTCAGAGAGGGACCAACACATCCTTGCAGTATAATTACCTGATGCTGGTGATCAAGACAGAGACATCTATGTACATGGGGTCAGGATTGAGGATATGACCATATTAAAAGAATAAGTGCAGCATCATTTCTTTCCAGCCCAAGGAAGTGGGCAGGAATACTGGGCAGGGGATGTAGAGATGGGATTCTTCTTCTGCATAGCCTTCAACTAGCTGTGTGAGCTCTGACAAGTCCTTTAATATCTATGGGGTTTCACTAAGGTCAAGAACAAAGGTATATATGGAAATAGGCCCATTAATATGTATTATAGCTGTATTATAACAAGATCTAATTTCCTATAGTAGTTAAGGGTCTGTGGATGTCTGTCAGAAGCCAAAGCCCACAGACAACTGGAACAGAATGAGCTGCTGTTTTTCATCATTATTCTACCCCTTCCCAGGCTTAAGGAAGGAATATGTGAAAATTCTCAGATGTACTGCATGGTGCCAGACACACTGAGGCAGGATACAATGGATTGCTGAAACTGAGCAAATTCTAGAGTCACGAATTCTAAGAGTTTGAGGGAAACCTAGAGGAACCGCTCTGGCAAGATACTTATGTCCTTTCTCAAGCATCTACCACAGCATTTTCTACTGTAGATTCCCACTTCCAGTGACAAGGGGAGGGCAGTGCCCTCCCAAGGAGCCCAACTCACTCTGAATTAAGACTTCACCCACCCGTGTGTGTGTGCATATGAATGTGCATGCATGTAAGTTTGCATGTGTGAATATCAGTGCAGTGTGTTTTAAGCGTGTATAATGAGTTTTGTTACCATTGTTTGTGGCTCAATCTCCTGCCATCTCTCCAATATTTCCAAAGAGAAAAAGAACTTTTCTTGCATTGGGAGATATTTGGGATTCTTTCAGTGTCTCTTCACTGGGCCAGTGGAGGGATGAATTTGTTTGTAAAAGAATGCACTATTCATCCAAGGTCCCTGGGGATACCTCATTTCCTTCCTTATGAATGAAATCAACAAGCAGAGGATGAGTGATGATGAGTGCCATGGCTGTTGCATTGTTGCACAGTAAGGAGGACGGTGGTTGGAACACTCTGTTCTTCTGTTTTCTCCCAGTACCTGGAAAGCTTCACTGTCTTACATTGGCACTGTTATTGACCAGTCTTGGGTCCACTTACTTTTCTCATTCTACATATGTAGGCAAGCCTGCAGCCATAGCCCCCTGGTATCATCTAATATGTTGTTGTTAAGTGCCATTCAGTCAGTCTGACTCATAATGACCCTGTGTACAACAGAACTGAATATTCCTCAACTCTGTGCCAGCCACAAGGTCTTTTTTTATGTTTAAGCCCATTTGTAGTCACTGTGTCAAAGACTAGATGAAACCATCTCCTCTTGGAAGCTACGCAAGATCAGTCCTGGCTAGCCCTTGAATGGGAGACCACCTGGGAATACAGGGTGCTGTAGGCTGGCGAGAAGGACCTGGCAGCCCACTTCCAAAACAATCAGCCATCAAAAACCCTATGAATAGCAGAGAAGCACTGACATAGTACCAGGCGTGGCACAGTGCCAGGGAGTGTTTCATTCTGTTGTACATAGGTTTGCTATGAGCTGGACCCGACTCGACAGCACCTAGCAATAATACGTCGCAAGGCTGTGATGTAAGCTGGTACTTGATCACACTAGAGCCATAGTTCCAAGTCTTCCACTCACAGTCCTACCCTCTTTAAGACCACCCTCACCTGGAAACAGGAAGGGGCCTGCTGGGTACATTTCAGGGGAATGCAAGTCCTCTGAGGCAGTGACTGTGTTCAGAGAACAGACATGATGAACCATCTGGAGTGAAGTGCTGGCGTTCATCTGGTTAGACTCCGGTGTTACCCTTCATACACCTGCTCTCAACATCCTGGCTAGGGCTGTGGACCCCTCTCTCCATTGCTATCCCCAGATCTCACAAGCCTGGGAGAATGCAAGTTCAATAAAACTCTATCTGGAGAATGAAAACTTGGCCCTTGCAGACTCCAGGGTTATGTGGCCTTGGGAGGCTTTGAGCTACGATCTTTAGTGTGACACACTTGTGTAATCATCAGATCCTGTGCTTTAGCTCTGCATGCAAGTCTTCCATCAGTCTGTTACACAGAATCAGCTGAAGCACCTATCACTTAGAGTAACTCCTGGAGAATTCTTCCACATGGGTGCTGACTTGTTACTGAGAAATGTGAAGTTTTTAGGTACTGGGTGAACCAACTGAAAATTTATCATGGGGCTTCTTTTCCACCTAAGTCATTTGTTGTGAGGTGCCATCAAGTCACTCACAGTGACTCTAAGTACAGTAGAATGAAGTGCTACCCAGCACTTTGCCATGTAAATGATTTTTCTGTGTTTGAGCCCAAGGTTGCAACCACTATGTTTCTTCTCATTTTGAGATGTGTCACACTAGCAGAGGAGGTCCTGGGGACTATACTCAATTCCCATAATTAAAGTTGACTCTACTTTAAGGAGGCAACTCTTCCCAAGTCATTTTTTGAATGCCTTCCAGCCTGGGGGACTTATTCTCCAGCACTATATTGAACTGTGCTTCTCTGCTATTATTAGGGTTTTCAACAACTGTTTCAGGAGTAGGCTGCCTGGTCCTTCTCCCTAGTCTTTCTTAGTCTGGAAGCTCAGCTGAAACCTGTCCACCATGGGTGGCCCTGCTGGTATCTGAAATACTGGTGGCATAGGTTTCAGCATCACAGCAACACCAAGCCCCCACATGGCAAGCTGACAGACATGTGGGTGACCTAATTCATAAGAATATAAAAATAGACATTGCTAACTACCTTATTGCCATTGGAACACATTAGTCTAATGACAAGATTAGCAAAGGGATTTCTTCCAGTATGGGAATGCCAACAGATTAAATGTGGCCCCTCTGAAGTACTACCTTAAAAAGAATGTTGAGGCTGTGTCTGTGTTCAGTGATGATGGTCATATTGATTAGCAGTGTCTTCAGTGGGAATGGGATGGGAGAGTGGTGGTGTACATGCTATTGTATGTGGAGCACAGGTTCCAAGCTGAACTTCTTAATAAATTCTGCTGTAATACTTCTTATAGGGGCCTGAGGCAAATAACTTCAACTCTTTGTGCCTCAGTAGCTTCACCTATCACTTGAGGATATTGATAGTATCTACTATGTAAGGCTTTTATTTGGGGGGATTGAATCATCAAATATGTTGTTGTTAGGTGCCTTTGAGTCAAGCCCACCTCATAGTGACCCTACATACAACAGAACTAAATGCTCCCCAACCCTGTGCCAGGCACATGATCTTTTTCATGTTTAAACTCATTATTGCAGCCACTATGTCAATCCCTCTAGTTGAAGGTCTTTTTGTTGTTGTTGACCCTCCACTCTCCCAAACATACTGTCCTTTTCCAGGGATTAGTCCCAGCTGACAACATGTCCAAAGCATGTAAGACTTAATCTAGCCATCCTTGCTTGCATTAGCACTCTGGTTGCATTTCTAGAATGGATTTGTTGGTTCTTTTGGGAGTCCATGGTATATTCAATATTTGTCTCTAGCACCATAATTCAAAAGCATCAATTCTTTTTCTGTATGAGTTTAGCATTTATAATGGTACTTGGCATATAATAAGTGCAACATAAATATTTGCTTTTATTGTAGTTATTACTACATACCTCTGATCTTCAATGTCATTAAAGTTCATCTAGAGATTTTGTCATTAAAAAGTTCATTTTGGGTCCTTGGGGTTACCACTTGATTTTCTAAGTGTTTCTGAACCATCTCTTGAAGGTGTTTTCTACAGTTTTCCTGAGTGTCATTGTATACCTCACAGACATGTGTTTATGCATCCATGCTTTCTCAATGCTTCAAAATTAGGCCTTAACCACTGCCTAGACATTGCTCACTCTGTTATTCCTTATCTGCCTTGACAGATCTGGGTGCCACAATTAAGCAGTCATTGTGTATCACGTACAATTCCAAGAACCTCATTTCTTCCTTGCAACAGCTTTTTTAGGTTGGCACTGTGATCAGCCCCATTGTACCAATAAGAATACTGAAGTTCAGAGAAGTTAAATGTCTTGCCTGAGATTGCTTAGCTGCCCAGTGGCAGAGCCTGGATTTGAAACTAGGTCATAACTTACATGAAAGGTGGTTTGAACACCATTTGCCTTGTGGAGGAGATTGAAAAATTGGAGGCAGGAGGGTCACAGCTCATATCTGAGACAAAATTGGGGAACTGAGTGAATTTCTGGCCAAGAACCAGTGTCCTAAGAACAATCCCTGGAGAAGGACATCATGTTTGGAAGAGTAGCAGGTCAACGGAAAAGAGGAAAACCCTCCACCAGATGGATTAACACAGTGTCTGCAACAATGGGCTTAAACATAAATAAGATGGTTTGCCTGGCACAGAATCGGCAAGTGTTTCGATCTGCTGTACATAGGGTCGCTATGAGTCGGAGTCGACTCGATGGCACCTAACAACAACAACAACAACAAAGATCAAGCAGACTGGACCTTCCATGTGTCCACCTTGCCTTGGTGGAACTTAAGGGTGGCACTAAAATCTTCAATAAACTTTCCCCAGGAGGTCAAGGGACAGGGTATTGAGAATAGAAAAGAGTCCAGACAGAGGTATCAGTCTAGGATCAGACAGATGAGCTGCTCAGGGTTTACCTTTGAATGGTGTCCATGCTTCATACTGAATTTAATATCCTAGGTAAAGTTATAGTACCTGCTGTCTTGTTTTCTGTTTTGCAAAACATCCTTCATGGGAAGGGGCAAGTTTTTACTTCCAAGCATCTTCCTCTTGGGATGATTTCATTCATCTACTCATCCATCCATATATTCACCTCTCCATTCATCCTCCCATCCCTGAGCTGGGTTGTTGAGTTGTGTATAAATAGGTGTATAAGGTAGATCTTCTGTCTTATTGTTATTGTTGTTGTTTGCTTGTGATTTTTTTTTTTTTTTTGTACTCGGGGGGTTGAACTTAGGGCCTTGCACATACTTTGCAACTGCTCTGCCACTGAGCTGCATCCTCAGCCCTCTCTTTATGTTTTTATCTTGAGATAGGCTCTTGCTAAATTCCACAGTTGGCCTCTGGCCTCGATCTTGCGATCTTGCAATCCTCTTGCTTTAGATTCTTGAATCGCTGGGATTAGAGGCATATACCACCATGCCTGGCTAGACCATCTGTTTTCTGAAGAATGTACTTTCAAAGTCAAATGGGAAAAATAAAAAAGGAAGCACACTTCATTGGTAACATTGAGGCTGCTACAGAGATAAGCATTCAATACAATGGGGTCCCCAGTAGGGACACCTAACCCAGCTTGAGATGGGAGACTATCACTGAAGGCTTCTTAGAGAAGGTGAGTTGTGAGTTAACCAGGACGAGGGAAGGTAAGTTGTTTGTAACATGGGAATGAGTTGAGGAGAGGAGTCTGTGACAGAAGATAGAGCATGTAGCAAGGCAACAAGATATGGTTGTGTCATGCACATCTGGGATACTTCAAAATATTGGCATGGGTAGGGGGTAAATTGCGAGGGCTGCAGCACCTAGGAGTGAGACTCAGGTCTGTCCCTGTGGGTCTTATAGTACAAGTTAAGAAGTGAAGATGTCAGGGTCTTGGGAGCCACTCATTTCTGTGGCCCAGGTCAAAGGCTGAAGGTAGGAGCATTCCCTTCATTGTGCCATGACATCCCTAGCACACTGAAATCTTTCGTGGCCCATCCTTTCCCCACTTAGAAAACCAGATGCAAACACAATCACTTGGTTAAAATAAGATTTAGAACATTTTTATCACAGAAGAGATGTTTCTATTATAAAAGTCTCTGTCCCATAGGCAATGTTTTCTATTAACAGTGGAAGATTTAACAGATGTCCATTATCTGCAAATGGGATTTGGTCTGATAATGTCCAGGCAATGGATTCCAGACACAGTTTGCAATCCAGAGTCTCCTTTCTTCTTGTGGAGAATACAGAAATCAAGGTTGACTTTTATGGGACACCTGAAAGCAGCACAACTTGTTACCAGAGGTGTTTTTCCCGTGAGTCCTGTATTTTCAATCTAGAATTCAGCTGATTCAGTCTCCTGCCCCAACCCCATTCCACACTGATGGCCACCAGGTGTATACTGACATTTAAAGTCACTGGGGCTAACCTTCACAGAATTTTAGCTGCAGAAAAACAAAGGAAGTCTGCTCTCCATGGCAGCTGTCAGTATGATCTCTGTCGCTTCCTCTCACTCTCCCCAGCCCAAAGTCCTCCCACCTGATCATCTCCTGGGAGGTGTTCGATTCTGGGATGACTCCACCTGTACCCTGGATGTGCTGACATCAGGCATTCTCTCAGAGTCTCTCCCTGGGCCCATGGGGAACAGCCATCATAGCTTGCAGTGGAATATCAGAGGCAACCTGTGCAAAGAGGATCTCATGGAATTTGTCCTGTTCTATGCTCTGCAGTCTCTGAGGTCCTGGGTTCAATTCCCAGCACTGCAAAACTGGGAGAAGGATGTGGCAATCCACTCTCAAGGCAATCCCAAAACAGTCAGCCATTGAAAACCTATGAGGATCGCTATGAGTCAGACACGACTCAACTCGATGGCACCTAACAACAACAACATCCTCAGCCTTTTTGGTCTGTGTCCCAGCTTCCTGGCCGATGAGTTCTGCTCTCAGTTCCCACTTTTGCCTCATGTTCCATTTGCTTACAAGCCTTGGGATTCTGACTCGGGGCTCATTTTCCTGTGTGTGGACTTGCAGCACCCCTTGCTTCCTGAAATCAAGCTTATTTCTCTGCTCTTTCGGTATTAACTTCTGGCTTCCCTTCTTGGCCAAGATTCAGACTCATCCTTGGATGACGTGGCTTCTGAGGGGCCTGATAGGACACTTGAGATGATGCCCCAGCATAGTCCTTCAGGTCTGTTCCTGACCCTGACTTCTCCAGCAGGGCCCTGTCTGCTCCATGGGGAAGGAGCCTGTTAGTTCAGCAAGCTCCAGATACTCCAAGGCATTGAAGGACAAGTAAAGCCTGGCATTTTCTAGGATGTTCCATTTTGATGATCTTCCCTTTTAGCTTATTTATATTGTCCAGTCTGCTCCATCCAGGATCAAGGAGAAGAAAGGAAAGTGTTATCAATGGGTTAAGAAATGCAGGTTAAGCTGGGCACAGTGGTACACGTCTGTAATCCCAGTGACTTGGGAAGCAAAGACAGAAAGATCTCAAGTTCAAGGCCAGAGGTAACCTTGCAACAAACCCAGAGGTAACTTAGCAAGACACTGTCTCAATTTAAAAAGTAAACAGGGGCTGGGGTGCAGCTCAGAGGCAGAGTATTTGCAAAGTATTTGTGAGGTGCTGGGTTCAGCTGCCCAGTACCAGAAAAAAAAAATGCAGTTCAGGTGCTTTAAGTGCTTATTGGTGTCTAGCGTATGTCAGGTCAAATCCAGATGAAGTCTTGCTCTGTTCTGGAAGCTTAAGATGCAATGCTCACTCACAGAAAATAAATAAGAAACAGTGACGGATGAACAGTGATGGGCGGATTTATCATGGGAGAAATGGGTATGCCAGGCAGGGTAGATTTCGTGAAGGGCAGGAGGCTGAGTGTGAGCCTTGAAAGATAAGGCAAAATTAGCAGCTGTACCACTGTGGTGTCCGATTCCATCATATATTGGAAACTAAGCAGGGTTGAGCCTGGTTAGTACTCAGATGGGAGACTGCTTGGGAACACCAGGTGCTGTAGGCTTGGGAGAAGGACCCAGCAACCCACTCCCAGAAAATAACCAGCCATTAAAACCCTATGAATAGCAGGGAAGCACTAACAATAGTGTTTTGCCTGTTGGACGTTGGGTTACTATGAGTCAGACACCGACTTGATGGCACCTAACAAGAACAAGTGTAGGGTGAAATTTCCAAAGCAAACAATCAAGACTCAGAATTAGGCTGTGCATTATCTGGCCAATAGACAGGAAAGGAAGTGGGAGAAGGAACAGTACAGGATGCCTGTCAGGGATGTGAATCAGCTTTGTGGTGTAAATTTGGAGGCCCTGGAATGCCAGGTTGGAAGAGAGATCCTGAGCCCAAAGGTAGGAATCATTGTATATGTGGAATGGATGGAAGGACCCTGAGGAATGTGGTGTTAATGAGACTTTTCATCCTTGTGACAAAGTACCTGAAGAAACAATGTGAAGGAGGAAGGTTTCATCTTGGTTCATGGTTTCAGAGGTTTCAGTCCGAGCCCAGCTACATCTATTGCTTTGGGCCTGAGATGAGAGAATATCATAGTGGCAGGACCACATGTCCCATGGTGGCCAGGAAGAAGAGAGTGAGAGAGGAAGGGGCCAGGTCAAGGTAAACCCCCAAGGACATGCCCCCATTGACCTCTTCCCTCAAGCTAGGCCCCACCTGTGAAACCTTCTACAGTCTCCCCAGATAGCGCCCCCAGCTGGAGACCAAACATCCCCCACACGAGCCTGTGGGGGATATTCCATATTCAGACCCTAACAGTGAGGCTTTTCACAGTGTGGGGCGATGGGCCACTCTGACTTGGAAACCAACTGCGTCCCCTTAAACAAGGTTTTGAGCTTCCAGAAAGGGTCCTCATGTCTTGATTTTTAACATGGGCTCATGGAACAGGCATAGTGGCACACATCTTTAATCCCAGAGACTCGGAAGGTAGAGGCAGGGGGAATGCAAGTTCACGACCAGAGGCAACTTTCGTAACTTAATGAGACCTTGTCTTAAAATGTAAAGTAAAAAATGGGCTGCAGGTCTGGCTTAGTGGTTGTGTGCTTGCATAAAGCCCCGGGTTCAACTCCCCAGTACTGCAAGAAAAAAAAAAAAAAGGAAAAAAAAAAAAAGGCTAATGCCCCTGATCTTGTGAAGGTGTTGTGAGGAGGAGGATGTGCACAAACACGGAACCTAGCACACATGGATAGTCAGTGCTGGATACACTTGAGGACCCCTGTGGCATAGGTCGACAGCAGACAACCTGAGGAGGAGGAGTCATGCCAGGTTGAAGAACATGACCTTGGTGATTGGACCTGAGCAGGTGCTCTTGAATTCCAAAACCCTGGCAAGAATTCAGAGACACAAGGCAGCTGTCTTCCTGGAAACCCATTCCCCGGCTGTGCCCATCTGACCTCTGTCTTCCAAGCCGATGGAGCAGGGAGTCACTTTTCATATTTTTAACCCGCTGGCTGGTGCCCAGCTTTTGTTGGGAGAGGGAATTCCTAGAAAATACAGGAGCCTGCCGGGGAGGCATGCAATAGTCAGAGAAGCCGAGAGCATTTCATTATCAAAATCTGTTTACAGTTTGGAGACATTTTGAAGATGTTTATGGTGACTCGCTGCACTTTATGAAATCGTGACTTGCTGCACTTTATGAGATCAGTTTTTAAAATCACTTAGGGAATGAAAAACAGTTCTGTGCTTTTTTTGATGTTGAAATACAATAGACATGGACCATCCATGACTTCAGGCTTTCTGTGGCTCCTCAGAGCCGTACACAAAGCCTCAGAAACAAACAGGAAAGGAGCAGTATTCCATTAGGGATTCTGTTGATGATGTGCTTCAGGGTAATGTTATGTTTTAGTTTTACTATGAGTGGGAACAATAGCCGCCTGTGTTCAGTTTTATTTCCTCCCCACACAACACTGCAATTTCCATCTGCCTTCTCAGATTTCCTGCGTTCCTCTTGTCATTCCCAGACTTGACGATGACCTGAATATAGTAGGTGCTCAGTAAATGTTTGTTGAATAATCAAAGGAGCTCTAATTACAGCCTGGCTATGGCTCCTAATCACAGAGGGGACTTTTAAAGACAGCCTACCTGGGATTTCCCCTTCAGCCCATCAGGTCAGCAGCACCATTTTGATCTTTCCACCAAGGCTGCTTGGGGCAGGATTCAGAATCTGGATCCTTGATGTGACTTGGAGGTCCCTAAGAGTACCATGTGCCACTCCAACCTCCTGGCCCTGTTGGGATAGGTTTAGGGCTGGGCTGCTGGCTTGCTTTTCAACTCAGTGAGTAATCTGCCCTGTCATCCCTTGGAAACACACTCTGGGCAAGCTGGGCAGCCTGGCCAGAAAAGTGAGCTTCCTGCTGAGAGCATGCGAGGGTTTGGTCCCAGGTGCACCAATGTGGGCAGGTAGGGGCTACTGGAAGGTGCTAGCATCACAGAGCTGAGAGGATGAATGCCTTTCCCTCAGCTCCCTGGAGTTCGCCCCCTTTGCCCCTTTGTGTGCGCCTACTTCCCCTTCCGCTTTCTGCGATGAGTTGAAATAGCATAGGAGGCCTTCGCCAGATGGTGAACAGATAGTGGTGCCAGACTCTTGAACTTCTCAGCCTCTAGATTGTGAGCCAGAATAAACTTCTGTGTCATAGAAATCACTCCGTCTCAGGTATTCGGTTCCAGCAACAGAAAAATGGACTTCAGCATGAGGGTAAATGTGCTGCTTCCATTTGCCTCTGCATCCTGGGCATGCAGTACTTCCAGTTCACCATAGGAAGCTGGCGCTCAGTGGCATATACCTGAGGTAGCACTCAGTTGCATACACTTGAGGTTTCCCCATGGTATTCTATTCCTCTCCTCCCAGTCAGGGCCCTAGAGGGAGTATTGTTTTCCCCTTGGAGAATCAAGCTTTAGGCCCAGGGCTGAGGTCTGCCTTCACTGCCCTATGCTCCAGGCTGACGGGTTTGGGACAATGTCAGATAAGTGACTTTACAGAGAGCAGTGGGCTGGGGCCAGATGACGCAAGTGTGGTTCCTGCTTTCCAGCCTGATTGCTGTGGCCCCCCATGAGCTAACCCCACCATGCGGAAGTGTAAGGGCGAAGAAAGCTGTTGAGGGTGCACCACCTCCCCACACAGCCCAGCAATATGGTGGGCAGTGACTGGGCCTCCTCGGTTCTCTTCCCCAGACTGTCCGCCAGGGGGCCTCAGGCCTGCTCCAGAGAGGGCTGATGTCACTGCCTGGCCACTGGACATACCTTCAAGTACAGGGCTCCTTCTCTCCAAGGATGCTGGCCAAGGGGCCAAGGTCTAGGAACCAGGGCTGGGTGGCCACTGCCCTGCTTTGGAGGCCTTTGGACCTATGCTTTGCCATAATATGTGTCCACCCTCCAGGCTTCTGGGGGGATGATGGAAGCCCTTCATCACCCAGGGTGTTCAAGTGGGAGATACAAGGTTGAAGAAAGGGAGGGAGGGAGGGAGTCATAGATTTGCCAGCTTTAGACTCCTTAAACACCTGGCCCCTCAACCACAACCTAGCCCAAGTTTCCTTAGAAGGAGGCTGAGGCACTGCCTGCAATCATCACTCCCTGAACCTCTATTTCATGTTGCTGTCGGGTGCTGTCGAGTCATATCCTACTCATAGTGACCCCAAGTACAGCAGAATGAAACACTACCCAGCACTGTGCTATGCTCATGATCTTTCTGTGTTTGAGCCCACTGTTGCAGTCATGGTGTTTCTTCTCATTTTGAGTTGTGCCATATCAGCAAAAGGTGGTCCTGGGCTTTACTCCATTCTCCCCATTAAGATCAACTCCACTTTGAGGAGGCAACTCTTCCCTGAGGAGCTCATTTTCCAGCACTATATTTGGCAGTGCTTCTCTGCTATTCATAAGATTTTCAATGGCTAATTGTTCTGGGAGTGGGCTGCTGGGTCCTTCTCCCTGGTCTGTCTTAGTCTGGAAGCTCAGCTGAAACCTGTCCACCATGGGCGACCCTGCTGGTATCTGAAATACCAGTGGCATAGCTTTCAGCATCCCAGCAACACACAAGGCCCCACAGCACAACAACCTGACAGACACATTGAGCGCCCTATTTCATAGATAACATTAATTAAGGCTAAGGTAAAATAGAAGCCCATGCTGTATGAATTAGGCAGTCAGCCCTTTTCTGCTAAAACACATTCTTCCTAATCCTGTGGGGTGGTGAGTTGGGGGTGACTGTCTTTATCTAAGGTTATAGCCACAGAAAGGGGCTGAAGCAATCATCAAACCCCAGTCTGTCTACCTTCTGAGACTACACCCTTTCTGTCATTTTCCTAGAGAGACTGTAAAATCTCCTCAAACTCTATGAAATCTGTGGCTTGAATTAAGCTTATTTTAATTTCTGTTCATGCCCTTTGAAAAATAAAATTGACCTTATATTTTCCTGGGGATGGCTGATTCCGTTAACTCTCAAAGGCATTTTAATTAGCATCAATTCCAAGTATTCAAGGAAATGGATTTTTATTTCAAATGGTTTGGGAGCCTCTGTAGGGAAGAAAAAAAAACATATTAGCAAATGAAATGTTCAGCCTTCAAAACTCTTCTAATTTAAAAATGCAACATCGTAAGTGACTAAATTAAGCAACAAGAGCACCATGCAATATTAATACTATATTCTTTCGTCTGCAGCTGCAGTGGCAGAGAAACGTAGAGAAACAGCAGACAAAAGCTCTCCCCAGTGTCTGTGCCCCCAAGTTAAACTGTCAGGAGACTTCTTTTAATATGGAAATTGGCAATTTTCTGAGGTCTCTGGAACACCGTGTTTTCTGCTTGGTGGCAGATTTCACTTGTTGCGAAGGAACTTTCCATGTGCGATACTGTAATACAGTAACCATTCTCTGCTGCCAGAACCTCACTGCCAGAAGGGTCAGATCCATTAGTGCCCATCTGAGGTCTTGAAGTGACTTAAGAATGAAAGAATGAGGCTGATTATAAAACCTTGTTGTTGTTGTTGTTAGGTGCTGTCAAGTCAAGTCCTGCTCATAGTGACCCTCATAGGGTTTTCAACGGCTGATTCTTTTGGGTTTGTTTTCGGGAGTGGACTGTCACATCCTTCTCCCATTTTTGCAGTGCTGGGGAATTGAACCTGGGTCCTCAGTGCAAAGCAGGTGTTCTACCATCTGAGCTAAACCCCAGTCCCTATAGGACTTTATGTAGATTTATGGACTACATGATACCCTCATAGTATGAGAGATAGCCAGCACTCTTAACCTTATAAGACTTCCACAAAAGTTTTATACACTAAATTTCTCTGTACCTATCTGATTTGTTGCCTGCCGCTGTACTACTGTGGCATCCAGTCCTGTCAGATCTCAAAAGCTAAGCAGGGTTGGACCTGGTTAGTCCTTGAATGGGAGACTGCCTGGGAACACCAGGAGCTGTAGGCTTGGGAGAAGGACCTAGCAACCCACTCCCAGAAAACAATTAGCCATTGAAAAACCTATGAATAGCAGAGAAGCACTAACAATACTGATTCCCCTGTTGTATGTAGGGTCACTATGAGTTGGACACTGACTCGATGGCACCTAGTAACAACAACAAACAATCTGATTTGTTCAGTCTCCCTTCCAATACCATACCATGACTGTTCCCATAAAGGATGTCTGGGCATTATAGCAATAACAGAGAAGAGAATATTAATAGGGTGATGGGATGAAGAAACCTGCAACACTGACTTTTGTTCTGAAAGTTCCCAGTGAACTCCTACCAATGTAGACAGGGTGATCTCTGGAACTGTGTTGTTTAAGTGCGCATGTTCCTATTTTGATAGTTCACATTGCTTGGGCCATATTCCTTGATGTGCTAAAGCCAAACACCCAAAATTAAAAATTGCTTAGCTGAGGTATATCTCTAGTTAACAGAGATGTTGTCTGTCGATGTTTTGGTACAGGAAAACCTAGTACCATTTATGCAAGACTAGAGGTGCTGGTTGACTTGTTGTTTGTTAGGTAAGAAGCTAAAAACCCATAAATTCAACAGACCTTTATTGAGAGAAGGTGGCAGGGCTGTCTTTAGCAGAGGAGAGAGCAGTTGTGGGGTGGGGTGGGGGAGGGCAGCAGCAATGCTTTTATGGGCTCTAGGTGGGAGGAGGGCTGGGATTTAGCTCAGTTGGTAGAGCACTGCACTGCAGTCTCTGAGGTCCCAAGTTTGATTCCCAGCACCGCAAAAATGGGAGAAGGGCCTGGCAATCCACTCCCAAGGCAATCCCGAAACAGTCTGCCATTGAAAACCCTATGAGGGTCGCTATGAGTCGGATACCAACTCGACGGCACCTAAGAAGAGAAGGAGGTGGGAGGAGGAAGGGGTGACTGACATGTCACATTGGGATAGGTGGGAAACAGGTGCACAGAGGGTTCTGATAGGCTGGAAGAGTCAAGTTTTGCCGGCTTTTGAGGACTGGGGGATAGTGGGTAGGAGAAGGCACCACTTTATAGGGAGGAGCCATTTTGTAACAGGTCCTGCCTAACAGAAACAAAAGCGAGGGGGGCATGCAACATCCACTGCACTAGCGGCCAGGAGAACGAGGACCCAGGTCACCAAGGTAATCAGACTGTGTTACCTGCCCCCTGGGAGTGCAAAGCCCCACCGTGGGGTGTGCTCATGGAACTGTGCTCTGGGAGGCACAGGGGACTCCAGCCCAGTGTGCACCTAGGGCTCTGTGCGACTCGGGGTGGCCCTCTGGAGTCTCCTGGCAGTTCTCTGTGAGGGAAAGAGAAGCCCCGAGCCCACCTAACATTGTTGCTGTTAGGTGCCATTGAGTCACGTCCAACTCATAGCAACTCTCATAGGGTTTTTAAAGGCTAATTGAGGATTCCTTTGGGAGTGGATTGTCACACCTTTATCCCATTTTTGTGGTGCTGGGAATTGAACTTCGGTCCTCAGAGAGTACAGAGCAGTGCTTTACCAACTGACTTAAACCCTAGCCCCCAAATGTTGTTTATTAGGTGCTGCCGAGTCGGGTCTGACTGATATCGACCCTCATGGGGTTTTCAGTGGCTGCCTATTTATCATTATTCCACTCCTGATAATGCCAGCTAATGGCGAATGAGTAACATCCATTTCCTACCTACCTAATAATTAGCACGTGGGCTTGGCATGACTGCTAATACTATACCACTTCAGATACAGACACTTCCAATTCTCACAAAAATGTGTGGAGGTTTTGCCTGTGTCCTGATTATGAGTATCCATCACATTGCACTGAAATTTCGGCACAAAAATGAGAGAAAAGAAGGGAGTGATTGGAAGCAAACACCTGGCAGCTTGGGCCCATGTCAGTGACCAGTGACAAACATCTGTGTCTCTTTAGTGCTATGTGCTTTCCAAGGACAGACATGGTGGCTCCAAACCCTGTAAATTAGCTTCAGGACTTGGAAGTAATTGAGTTACAAGCCGCCCCCGCCCCGTGGTGAGTGGGAAGTTTGTTTGTCTGCTAAGGGTTCTTGTTTTAATGGTTGCACAGTTGTGTCAAGCTGCTCTCCTAGGAGATAAAGCAAAATGGGCAGAAGAGGAAGTTTGAGGACACTGGATGATGATTTAGTCAGCTCCTTGGAAGAACAAAAGAGCCTCTCTCAGAGAAAAGCTTCTAGAGGAAAGTAATTTGATTTTACCAAATGGCTGCACAGCTTGGTTTCAGGGTTCTCTGCTTTATCACCCTCAGGCTTTCCTGCTCCTGAAATCTCATTTCCCTCCAGTGTCCAGTGGTTTCACTCTGTCCCCAGCTCCCCAAACGGTTCAGGGCCTAGTGAATAAACCTTCTCGTCGCTTTCTCTTTCTTTGTCAAGCCAATGCTATCTAATGAAAATATGGTCTGCTGAGACATTTCCTAGGTTTCTGATATTCCAGTCAATGCTAATGGCTTCTAAGACATATGTCTCCCAAGAGCATTTGTGACACGGGAAGATAAATATCATCGCTGAAAGGGATGACATGCTGATGGCAGGCTTTGTGGCCTTAGAGGTAGGCTGCGGGATGAGTCTTGGGCAGGAGAATTTTTGCAGCTACTCTGCCCTTTGCCTGCAGCCATAGCCCTGTGGCATCCGATCCTGTCAGATCTCAGAAGCTAAGCAGGGCCAGGCCTGGTTAGTACTTGGATGGGAGACTGCCTGGGAACACCAGGTGCTGTAGGCTTGGGAGAAGGACCCAGCAACCCATTCCCAAAAATCAATCTGCCATTGAAAACCCTATGAATAGCAGAGAAGCACTCATAAAGTGTTTCACCTTGTACATAGGGTCGCTATGAGTCAGATACCTACTCAATGGCACCTAACAACAATAACAACTCTGCCCTTTGGTTGAATGGCAAGCCGTCCTTCCCAAGACTGCTTCTCGTGATGGTCATGTGGGGAAGTTTGCTAGGCCATAAATCAGGACCATGTCAGCTAGGCACATTAGCTGGCCATGCGCTTTGGTGCAGGTGGAGAAGCATCACATTCTCTTTGGCAAACCCTAGAAGCTAGATAGGGCCTGTAAATGAAGCCTGGCCATCACCCCAGGCTCTTGCCTCAGAGTTGCTCTTTCCATCTCACAAGGGTCTAAGGTCCCTTAGGTTGGCCTATGAGGCCATGATGGGGAAAGATAAGGACAAAAGGGGCATTGCTCATCCCTCTTAGACTGGGGGTTCTGTTTGGAGAGACAGCAAGTGAGAGAGGTAACGGGAGCGTAGGGAGAACCATTATCTGCATGGGATTCTCATTCTTGCTGACCTAGTAACCCTGCGCAGGCCAGTTCCTGGCAAAAGGCCGTTCTCTGAGCTTTGGCTGTTTCATCTGTGAGAGGGCGGTTGGACTAGCTGAACTCCCAGATTCCTCCCCATTCTCTTGTTGGGTACAACAGTGTAGGATTATTGCTCCGAACAAATGGATGCTTTTAAAATGTGCCAGGGACTCTACCTGTATTTTTCTAACATAATAACCATGACATTATTGCCTTCACTTTTTACATGAAGATGATGAGCCTCAGAGGATTTGGGTGACAGATCCAGATGACAGAGTGGAAGTGCCGGGCGGGGGCCTGGAGTCCCTGTCTCTAATTCAGCAGTCTCTTCTCTCTACCCTACCTTTAACCTGAAGACATGCAGTGACTCTCTGGCTCAGACTTTCTGCTTCCTTACTGAAGCATCCCTAGCTTTACTTTTTGTTGTTGTTAGGTGCCTTTGAGTTGGGTCCGACTCATAGCAACATTATGTAAGGTTTTCAATGACTGACTGTTTCTGGAGTGATCTGCCAGGTCCTTCTTTCTAGCCTGCAGCACCTGGTGTTCCCCGGTGGTCTCCCATCCAAGGACTCACCAGGCCAACCCTGCTTAGCTTCCAAGATCAGGTAAGAGCAGATGCCAGGGTGGTATGGCTGCAGACATTTATGACACACTTTTGTTGTTGTTGTTAGGTGCTGTCGAGTCGGGTCCAACTCATAGCAGCCCTATATACAACAGATGAAACACTATTGTCAGAGCTTCTCTGCTATTCATAGGGCGTTCAATGGCTGAATGACACATTTAGGTATTGTAAATTATTCAGATGGATATGTAGTCATACATTAAGCTGTGTGGGTCCCATTCCACATGCTCTCAAATTTTAGAAAGGAAATAGAGGGGGTAGGCAAGAGAGTCCTCATATCCCCCCAAAACTATCATCTATTACAGTGCAATTATAGGGCTGGAAGGTGCTAGTATTAAAATCTACAGATGGGATCCATTGAATAATTTGTATAGTTGTACATTTTTATTGTCACAGGTGGTTGAGGATATCAGGAAGTGATTTAAGATTGGGAGATAAAGAATGTAATTGTTTTCCCCAAATGCAAATGAGCAGCTTTGATTACATGGGATGTGAATCCTCCCCTTTCTGTTCTCCATCTAAAATACACTGAAACTTTATTTCCTGCTATTCCGCTCAGAGAAATGAATTTCCTAAATGCTTAGCACAATGCATTGGAGAGAATTTTCCTGAAAACAGCATTGGGGAGATAATATAAACTGAATAAATTTGTCTGTTCAGCATACTGGCCAATAACGGGGAGAGTACAGAGTGAAGAATCAGAGACCCAGGAGACATTTTATTTTGTGCAAGTGTGAGAGGTAATAAGAGGCTTCAGGAAGCCTGCCCAGCAAAGCCCATTAAGGACTGCAGCTGAGGTGGGTCCCACTTCTGCACACTAGTGGACACCTACTTCTACAAACTCCTGTTCAGTTTTACGATCACCCTGGGCCTCCCACCATCCAGTTGTTGTTTTCTACTGACTTCTGCAAAGATGGTACAATCTGCAAAGTTCGAATAAGCCTTTTCCACACCATTAAATTTTAACATTTCACATTTCCAAGTATTTGGCTACTAACACAGCATTACTTTTAATGAGAAATCTCAAAGCTGATTTCTCTCCAGCTGTCACTGTTGAATTGTTTGACGTTAAATCCTTCAGCAAGACTGAGAGAGAGGGAGAAAGAGCAATAAAGTGACATTAATGACTTAATCAAAATATGTTTGTTTGGAAATGTATAGACACTGAATATTTGCTATTTTAAAGGCACTAAATTTTTTTTTTTTTTGCTAGAGATTTTATTCATTCCTCTGGCTTTAGAGGCAATTACTAAATACTCAGAAACATGTAATTCTCCCTGAATATAGTTCACCATTTTAGAATAAATGTGAAGTCCTTTGTCTTCTTCCCATCTGGCTGCCAAATATCTTATTCCATGGGTCCTGAATTACTGAGCTATAGACTTTATGCTCCTGAAAGCATTATTACTAATATTATTCTACGTGAATGCATTAAGAGTTCGAGTGCCCTCCTAGGAGAAGAGGTGAGGGTAACAATTTACCAGACAGCTCTGTCAAAAACAATAAAGCAGGCTTTCTCCAGCCAGATCGTAAATCCAGGACTAAGCCACAGGACCACACTTAAAGATGAGATCATACGTGGCGGTGCAGAGGTGATGAGTGTCATGTGTCAGGGCAGAGAGCCTGGGGGTGGCTGTGCTAATGCCACAAGCCAAAGGATAACCAAAGAATCTGCTGGTCTTATCCAACTGCAACTTTTTCTCCTGGGGTAGATTTTTATTTTTATTTTTATTTCTGTTTTTTTGTGGTACTGGGGGCCTGAACCCAGTGCCTCATGCATATTTTGCAGGTGCTCTACCACTGGGTTGCACCCCTGGCTCCCTTTATTATTTTTTATCTTGAGACAAGCTCTTGCTAAGCTATGCAGGCTTCCTCTGGCCTTGAACTTGCAATCCACCCACCTCTACCTCCCTCCTAAGTTTCTGGGATTATAGGCGTGCGCCACCACGCCTAGCTTCTAGGTTTGATTTAAAAATAGACAAGAGTAAGTCGTGACTGTTAGCTTTCAAGTAACTGTTTTGGAAGCCTCACTATATTAGTTTTCTGTGGCTGCTGTAACAAAGTACCATTAACTGGGTGGCTTGAAATAACAGAAATGTATTGTCTTACAGTTCTGAAGACAGGGAGTCTGAGATGAAGATGTTGGTATCCACCAAACTTTTGCTGTCATCACATTGACAAGAACTAGGTCACAGCCACCTCTCTCTGCAGATACATTTTTAGTTGGATGCATTTCTACTACACTGTTCCCTTCAATGTAATGCACAGGTTCAGTTAGAGCTGGGATAGCATATGAAGTCTGTTGGCCAACTGTGAAGAAAATGACTGTCTTGGGTTAAGGGCTTCTGCACACAGAAGCCAAAGGTGGATTTAGGAGACTGGGTCAGTTGCTGTGGCTGGGGTCCCCTTGAAGGCCCTGGAGGACAATCCTTTCTTTGCTTCTTTTAGCTGCTTGTGGCTCCAGGCATTCCTTGGCTTGGGGAGGCATTGCCCCATTCTCTGCTGTGATCTTCATGTGGTCTTTCTCCTTCTCCATGTGGCTCTCCTTGATGTATGTCTTATAAGGACACTTGATATCAGATTTAGGGCCCACCTGGATCATCTAGGATGACTTGATTTCTGGATCCTTAAGTACATCTACAAAGACTCTTTCCCTAAATAAGATCACTTTCACAGCATCCAACATGTGGGATCCAGGTTCTTTTGGGAAGCCACTGTTCAACTCACTGTATCCACCAAACTTCTGCTGTCATTTCATTGACAAGAACTAGGTCACAGCCACCTCTCTCTGCAGATACATTTTTAGTTGGATGCATTTCTACTGCACTGTTCCCTTCAATGTAATGCATAGGTTCAGTTAGAGCTGGGATAGCATATGAAATCTATTGGCCAACAGTGAAGAAAATGACTGTCTTGGGTTAAGGGATTCTGTACACAGAAGCCAAAGGTGGATTTAGGAGACTGGGTCAGTTGCTGTCAGCCAAGCTCTGGGTCACCGTGTCAGGAGATGCTCCTGAGGCAGTAGCACACTGCCCTCATGACCTAATTTCTCTGGCAGTGGATGATCAGAGCTTCTAGAAACCGAAAGGCTATCAGTGCTGTTTTTTGACCATCTCCTGTCCACTTCCCTGCTTCTGGGAGTTCCCCCAAGAATTTTTTCATTCCTATCTCCATTGTTGTTATTGTTAGGTGCTGTTGAGTCAGTGTCTGACTTAGCAACCCTACATACAACTGGCAAAACAGTACTGTCAGTGCTTCTCTGCTGTTCATAGAGTTTTCAATGGCAGGTTACTTTGGAGGAGTGCGTTGCTGGATCTTCTCCCAAGCCTGCAGCACCTGGTCTTCCCGGGAGGTCTCCTATCCATGTACTAACCAGGCCCGACCCTACCTAGCTTCCAAGATCTGATGGGATCGGATGCCACATTGGTATGGCTGCAGGCTCCTACCTCCATAGACATGCTTATTTGCACACATATTCTATATCACTCTTTCCAAAATCCCACATCAGTATCTTTTTTCCTTTTTATAGCCACACAATTTTCTTGAGCTCTAGTTTTGGAAATAGGAGAAGGACATAGCAATCCACTCCCCAAAAAACAATTAGCCATTGAAAACCCTATGAATAGCAGAGAATCACCAACAATATCATTTCGTCTCTTGTATGTAGGGTCTCTGAGTCAGATACCAAGTTAACAGCACCTAACAACCACCCCAAGTTTTGGAAAGTCCTACTCTGATAACTGCTCTTATTCTCTACTATGAGCTCACTCCTTTCTCGACTTGACATGGACCTTCTTGTGTTATTTCTGTCTCCCCTAGCCTGTTCTGTGGTGCCGAGTGTGCTCCTTTCTAAGCCCCTTGGCTATCTGTGTAATGTACCAAAGTATTACAATTGCCATCTGCATCCCCATGGCAATGCCACCTCCCCCTCCACTTACTAAATTCAGGCAATGTTCAATGTAGACACCTTTTTCTTAAGTAAAATAAAAAATGATTTAAAATGTTGCTTTCAAATATGCACTTCTTAACTCTACAGCTAGAAGGAAAGGACTACAATCTCCAAGATTCTCTTAACTTCCCTTCAAAACATGACCTTGTGATAGGAAAGTATAAATCTGCAGTCACTGAAAGGCTTTACTTTCTTTTCCTTTCTTAAATATACTTCTGGCTAGCCGGCCTCCCACGTAGCCCATTAAGGCCCCCGGCTGAGTGTGGGTGGAGGGTAATGCCATGCACATATGCAGCAGAGGTGGGCTGTGAGCCTTATGTTCTGACAGGTAGGAGAGCATCATCAGCTGAAAGGTTAATGTACAGTCACAACACCCCATTAAGCCTGAAGTGAGAGTAGCTGATGGTACCTGTGTCCATGCCTGCGAGCACACAATCACCCTTCTCTCATCTTTTGCCCCTGATACTCCTAGAGAGAAAGCTGACACAGTTTTGTTGGTAGTTTTTGTGCTGCCTCCTGTGGTCAGGTTGTATCACTGCAGGCCCCTGAAGAAGGCAATGGAAAGGGAAAGGCAAAGGGAGGGAGCCTGTTAGGAAAAGGGCAGCTGGAGACAAATCTAGCTTCACTAATGATGTGGAGGACTATTAGTTACATAGCCTTCAACCACTTTGTCTGCTTTCATTTGTAAAATGGAGTTGATAATATCTACTTTATTATTACAATTTTTATAAGAATCAAATGAGGCTATATTCCTGGTACCCAGTAGGCACTCAGTATAAATTCCTATCCACTCCTACTCTACCCAACCCTCTTTTCTGCCAATAGACTATGTTGCTTTACACTGGTCATAAACTTATCTTGGTTTGCCATTTTATCAGTTACTAAGGGTAGTGGTAATATTAATATTGGACAGTTGTACATGTGATAAGGTACTCCAGTGTCCCAGGGTACATGCACAATAACAGTTGTATATGCATCTCGTGGGAATTCAGAAAAAACTAAACTACCATCAGGCATCAGGTTCTCCAAAATTGATCAACTCTTATATGCCTTTCTCTTTCTTGTATATTCTTTGTGCATCTGTGTCTCTTCTCCCAGTTCTTTCTCCTGCATAAGGCTCATCATGGCTTTGACTCTGTGTGATAGTCAGATTAGACCAACTTATACTGTATAATGCCTGCTGCCATACCACTGTGGTGTCTGACCCCATCAGATCTCAGAAGTTAAGTAGGGTTGGGCCTGGTTAGTACTCATATGGGAGGCCACCTGGGAACACTAGGTGCTGCAGGCTTGAGAGAAGGATCTGGCAATGCACTCCCAATAAACAATCAGCCATTGAAAACCCTATGAATAGCAGAAAAGTACTAGCAACATACTGTATAACAACCACCCAGGTATCAAAAGTATAAAACAAGGCAAGTTTGTTGCTCTTGGAAAGCTTGCTCTGGGTCTTTAGCTTTCTGGGACAGCTTTCTCTTAAGGCATGGCTCAGAGATTCAGGCTGTTCCATCTTGAACTTATACTATCTGCAGCATGTGGCCAAAGAAGGGGGCAGAATGATAGAAAAGGCACACTTGCTTTGACCTTCACTGGCCCAGAAGTGAAACAGCTCCATTCTGTTGATAGGCCATGGGCCGGAACTAGTCACATGGCTCAAACTCAGAAAGGAGCCTGGGGCATGAAGAAGAAGATGTTAGTGTTTGGTGAATGTGAACCATCTCTGCCACACTCTGGGTGTAGGATGTTTTTCATGTCTAGTGTTCATAGCTCACTGGTAAATACCCTGAGGGCTACTTAGTTCAAATTCTTGATGAAAGAGGCCATTTGTCTAGGTTCTTGTTTCTAACCAGGCCACACATGTCATGTTGTGACTGTCCAGCAGCCATGAGATCAGCAGATGAAGGAGAAAAAGAAGAAAGATTACTCTGCACAGCAAGAGTTAGTGTCACAGAGGCCGAGGTAGCTTAGCATCTCTTGGGAACACTGCATCCCTGAATGACCCTCTCAAGCTGTTTTTTATTAGGTTCTTACCACAGCATCAAGCACTCTTGTGAGTCAGAGGAAGGCTCTTATCATAACATTAAGCATTCTTATGAGCCAGGCAAAGTTTAGGGTTAAAGTAGCTTTAAAAATCAATTGTGGGCAAAATTATGGGCAGGGAAGGGTGTCAGCATGTTCTGCCTACTGCATGTAGACAGAGACTGCACACGGGCAGAGAAATAACAGAAGGGAGCTTTTAGGCTTGGAGAACTTCCAAGGGCCAAAGCCTTCCCTGGCAAGCATCTAGAGCCTTCCCTGGCCACTGTTCCTTAGCTTTTCTCCAACCATCCAGCCAGCCATGCCTTCCATTAAAATGTCACATAGATATGTATGGATGCTGGCAAGCCAATGGGCTAAACAGCTGTTCAAGCTTGGGCCAGTCATCTGTGACACAGTTGCATGGTCTGCTGCCTCCATGGAGGAGATGTGATAGGAACATGTTCTCTAAGAAAGAGTGGTGGATGGAGCTGGCATTACCAAAGTCATCCTAAGGGGTTTGGCATGATCTCCCTACCAGGCACCAGCTAAAAACAGCCACCCATCATTTAAGGGCAAGATACTTACTGTTCTTAGACATCATCACAGCCAACCAAAAGCTCATGGTCATTGACTTGGTTCTCTGTAGTGACTGTGCAGGCCACTTCAGGCCCTTGGAAGAAGGACAGGGGACAGATAAAGGGACATATTACAGAGAAGTTTGCCTCTGATTCCAAGCAGAAACTTTACAAATCTTACTGTGTGTTGCCTAGCAAGATTTCCCATAAGCTGGAGGTAAATTGCTGATTAGATAACCGAAATTCAACTGATGGTTATTGTCTTCCCATGATCCAGATAGCGCCTTCATTTCATATTCTTAAAGATATTGATATTAAGGGCTGGGGAATAGAAATCTTAGCTCCACCCAGGAGGTAATGGAAATACTTTGAAGACTCCAATTGTGATATTCAGAATATCATTAGTAAAGGTCCAATAGACACAAGATAATCAGTAATAGAGAGCGCATTAGAGTCAGAGTGGAATCTAGTACCCTAGGTGCAAAGCTTTATGTGTGGTGAGAAGTTTACAGAACTCCTTATTCTCAGTTTCTTCATCTATCAAATAGGGATTTTTATATCTATTTTTGTTGTAAGAATTTGAGATAAAAGTATGAAAATCACATAATCCGTTGTCAGCAAGAGAATAGCTGCTCAATCTAAGGTAGCATCTAGTCTTGTTTTAATAGTCCCTTCAAGACAGACCTCTTCTGGTCTGACTGACTGTGGTCACAGCACCTGGACATTGGTCATAACTTAGTTTGTGGGGTTGTAGCAGATTGAACACCTAGATGCCCCTTTTTTTTTCAGTACTGGGGGTTGAACCCAGGGCTTTGTACACACTTTGCAAGTGCTCTACCACTGAGCCACACCCTCAGCCCTTTTTTTTTATTTTTTATTTTGAGACAACAGCCCACTAATTTGCATAGGCTGCCTCTGGCCTTGAGCAATCCTCCTACCTCACCCTCCTGAGTAACCGGATTACAAGCATGTACCACACAGCATTGGGTAAAGTATCTTCTTTTGATGAGACACTGGATGGCTGCCTTCTGCATTGTCCTCTGGTATGGTTTGGAAAAGTGTCCCCCAAAGGGCCATGTGTTAAAACCTTGGACCCTAGCCTGACATGCTATTGAGAGATGGTGAAACCTTTAAGAGATGTGGGCTTGTGGAAGATCTTTAGGTCACTGGGGCATGTCCTTGAAGGGAATGGTGGCCCCAGTTGTCCCTCCTCCTCCTCCTCCTCCCTCTCTTCCTCCGCCTTCTTCTCCTTCTCCTCCTCCTCCTTCCTTCTTCCTCTTCCTTCTTTTTTCTTACTTCCTCTTCTTTCTTCTTTTATCTTCTTCTTCCTCCCACCAGATGTACCCACCATGATATGCTGTACCCTTCACCAATGAGAAACAAAAAACCAATAGGTTTGCCCAATCATAGATCAGAACTTCCAAAACTGTGAGCCAAACCTTTTCTCTTCATAAGATGATTATCTCAGGAATTTGTTATGGTAGCGAAACACTGACTAACACTTCATGCTGTTTTTGCTTTCTCTGATGGAGAACTGAATGAATGATGCCTAAATGCCCTACTGTGAGTGGAGAAGAGGTAATACTCCCTGCACAGGGTGCTTTCAGAGGAGGCAAGAAACTTCTGTCCATAATTTTCTCTCAACCTCCACACCTACCATAGAGCCTACAATTCTGTCATCACAGGTTTTTCATGGCTTCATTTAGAGATCATACATTTATCACAGATAAGTGAGTTATGCATTTATAGATTTTTTTCAGTGGCCTTTTGAAGATAGCATTTTAGCTGAGACCTGAGAATTCTAGCCATGATATATCAAATTAAGATTAAACTGATTTAGAATGTTCATCCATAACTAGATTGACAGAGATTAACTACAGAATAGATTTCTAGAGGCGATATTTTGTTTTCTCTTGCTGAAGTCAAATGTGGGAGGCATTTATAGAGTACCTTCTGTATACCAGGTCCAAGTCAGGCTCTCAAGGAGTTTCTGGACATGTGAGGGGAGAAAGATAACACATGAAGAAAGATGTGCAATGCAAGGGTTGTGGGACCATAGAGAACAGTCCTTGCCAGGAATTGAAAAGTGTGGTCCTCTGATCTCCAGAGCATGGCTGCATGATTGATAGAGAAGGCGGAGGGAACTGTGAAAGCTGATTAGAACTTATCTTCACCTTCTTATCAGGGAACAAGGGGGACCTGTTCCTATTAGCACCTGGTAAATTTAGCCAGAATGGAAGGAATTGTACAGCTTTAATCAAATATTGCCAACTCATCGATTCCCTATCGTGGTTAGTGAGGCTATCTTTTCCCCTGCTGACTCCAGCAGTGATAAGGGTCAAATGGTACCCTTCCGATGATGATCTGGATTCTCCTGAAGACAGCCCCTCCCTCCTGCCTCCTCCTCTATAGAGCAGAAGTCTGGGGGCCCTGCAGAGAGAGAGAAGCCCACTCATGGGCACTGCCCACATGGCAAGGATCATTGTTCTTAGGCAGCTGGTCTTGGCATAAGTGTCAGAAAGACCTGGGATTCTTTCTTTGGTGCCAAGTAAGTGTCAGGGAGTGAAGAAAAACTCCTACCTCTCTTGCCTCCCACTCCCAGGCCCACTGACAAACAGTGTGGTGGAGTTCTTTGGGCTGACTTTGCAGGCATGCAACTGTGTGATATGTAATAATGCTAGCTCGCACCAAGTACTCCTGGATTTATCCTAGAAAGAATAGCTATTAACAATTAAGAAAAAAATGCAAAGCCAAGTATGATGAGAAGAGAAATTGTTGCTGGGCAGCAGAAAACGGAACAAAACCAAAGGCGAAACCTGAGTTCCTGGTGGTCATGCAGAAGGGCTGTCATTCCAGACCCAAGGCGGGGGGCTGGGAAAGAAGTATCCCATTCAAGTCATAATATTTCCAGGCTTAAGTTAAGCAGGTAAAGTAGCACTTAAGAGTGAAGGAGGTAAGTACCAAGTTTATCCAGAAGCTCATCTCTTTAAAATCATCATCTTAAGATGTATCATCTTTAACAACTCTGTTTTCTCTGACTTTAGTTGTGTTACTAAAATTACCATGGGCTTTTGGGGACAGAACCTGGTCAGACATCAAAGCCTTCGTCAAGGTTTATGCCCCAGGTGCAATGATAATGCCTGAAATGAAGACATAATGTCCTAAAACATCCCTAAACCCTCACCCCAGACATGGAAAGGGCCAGCACCTGACGCACACCTTGGTAGTTTTGTATAACTGATAATTAGACGGGAGCCTCTGCTCCCCTCTCCTGGGCTGCAAACCTTCATACAACAAGAGCACACACATTTCTCCCAAGTCTCTCAACTTTGTCCCTTCTTTCCTCTTTAGAACACAGTGACAGGTTTAGCTGCTCACTCCTAGACCCTGAGTATCTACACCATGCAAATTTCTCAGGATCTTGCATTGGGCAAACATTTATTGAGCATGTAATCAGTGCTAGGCTCCGTCCATGATGCAAGTAGATTAGCTGGGGATGGAGGCTATTTGTACTGTTTCATCAGACCAGAGCACCCTGGGCCCCAGCGTGCCAAAGACTGTATGCAGCAGCTCTCACAGACACATGGCATTATATATCATATGTGCAGGACCTGCTTTCTCTAGTTCCCTGCCATCTATGATGGTCTAAGGGAGGGCCACAAGAGCGGGCCACCATGGGTTGGTGTGCTATTGTGCAGGCATAGGGCCCCTTTGGAACAAAAGTGAGGCTTAGTCACCTAAGAGCTGATGGAGCCTGAGTCCCTTCTCGTTCACTATGGGACTCAGCCCCTGTCTAGCCTGTAGAGTCCACAGGTGGAGGTGTGGGCTTGGTTTTTCCTGCAGAACACCATCACTTCTGTGGGAAAGATGAGTGTGGTCAGTCCATTTCTGTTCAAATAGCTGTGTACATGGCAGGCATTTGAGGTTGCCGGATGTTGTCAGAGCGGTCTTTAAAGATCCAGTCTTTGTTCTTCTGGCTTCCCTTTACCAACATTCCAGCCCTGGGCGACACACCTTCCAGATAGACAGGTTCTCTAGGTAACTGGTGATGAGGGTCCATTTCTGTTCTGGAGAGAGTGATCTGCCTCCTAAGTGACCCGCATCGTACTTGTATTTCTCCCAAAGGCAGGCTCAGGCAACCTCTGCAGAGCCTGGGGGACTTCTTGCAGGAGGATGCAGACTAGATCTAGAAGAACTTGCTTCCCACTGGCCAGGGAGCACAGCATTGTATCTGGGTCCTGGACCCTGCACACCAGGTGCCCACTGACTGCTCTGTCTTCTCAGAGGGCTTCCTTGTCGTGCAGGGTAGAGCTGGAGGTGGGGTCTCACTTCTCCTCAGCATCCTATGACCTGTCTGTGGCCTGGGGATAGATAGGGCCTGCAGTACCGCATTGCCAGTTTCTGCCTGGAATTTTAAGCAGTGGCTCTTTCCAGAAGACAGGATTTCTCTGCAGGGTGGTGCAGAAGGATGTACAAGGATCAGTTATGTCTCCCCAAACCAGCATGCCATGCTGGACAAAGTGCATGACCCTCATTCTTTAAACATAATTTCCACAGAAGGTGACATATCAAATAAATCTTCATAAAAGCAAGAGAGCAAACTTTCATGGTAGGCTTCTAGAATTCTGTTATAAAAACTATAATTAAAATTATGAAAGCATGTTAATTTTATCTTATAGTGTTTAACAAAAATTGTAATTGCACCTATGTGCTACTAATGCTAAGTCAAGTGTCAAGGAATTTCCCAACATTAGTGTTAAGCAGCAGGGGGTATATTTGAATAGGAACTCACTTTACAAGTAATCATTCAATTAATGACAAGACAATTTGGTCATTTTTACACTTTCGCACAACTTTTGGGGCCTTGAGGATAAAGATTCTCTTTAATAGGACGACCAAGTTATGTGAATACTTTTGCTAAATGCTGGGATTGCTAACAAAAAGGCAGATAAGAGTAGATAGACCAAACCAGGTGCCATGACTCATGCCTATAATTTCAGTGACTTGGGATGCTGAGACAGGAGGGTCTCAAGTTCGAGGCCAGAAGCAGCTTGTGTAACTTAGACTCTAATTCAAAATAAAAAATGAAAAGAGGCTGGGGGCGCAGCTCAGTGGTAGAGCACTTGCCTTGCATGTGTGAGGCTCCAGGTTTAACCAGTAATACTGGAAAGAGGGGAGGCAGACCAGAAGTTTCCCCTACATTAGAATCTCTGCAGAGTCCACAGGAATATCCCCAATAATATGGTCCTTTTTGATGACATCTGCTTGGGGAACCTCCCCATCCTGCTCTGGCTCCCACTGTCTCCCAAGAGTAGCCTGTCCTTTGGGGAGTCTGAATCTCCAGCCAGTTTTCAGAGTCTTTCCCCTCCCCTCAACACAGGAAGATGTCTCTCCCTGAATCCACTCTCTTCCTCTGTCTTTTTCCCGAGTTGACCTCATTGAGGAGCAGATCCTGATGTCCCTCTTGCTTTTTGACACCCAAGAGCTGCTCTCTTTGCAGGTTGGGTTTCCTCCCATGTCACTTCCCAGCAGGGCCAAGAGCCCCAATACAGGCTGTTCTCAGTGTCTGCATAACTCCGTGAGAAAGTCAGGGACACGGGCATGGAGGAATCCTTCACCAGAGCTGGGTGCTCAGGATCCTTGATTTGCTCTGACCAGGGAGGTGTGTGGGCCTGACAAGGTGATAATTAGGTAGAAATTAATGGAGAGTCTCCTTTCCTATTGGCCCTGGGTGCCAGTAATGGATGGGCAAGGCTGGGGGAGAGTCATGAATTTTTTAATGAAATGAAAACTCCTTAATCTTTGCAAGGCTATTTTTGAGTTTAGGGAAATGCCCATATTGTTTGTGCTCTATTAAAGGAAAGTCCAAAGATCAATGTTGTTACTGTTAGGTGCTGTCAAGTCAGTGTCCAACTCATAGTGACCCTATGTACAACAGGCAAAACACTATTGTTAGTGCTTCTCTGCTATTAATAGGCTGCTATTTCAATGGCTGATTATTTTTGGGGAGTGGGCTACTTGGTCCTTCTCCTAAGCCTACATCACCTGGTCTTCTCAGGTGGTCTACCATCAAAGTACTAACCAGGGCTGACTCTGCTTAGCTTCCGAGTTCTGATGGGATCCGATGCCACAGTGGTACGGCTACAGTCTACCAATGATCAATAATGGGTCCCTCCAAAGGGAGAGCTCCCAGCCTATTTCCACAATAGTGTTTCGGCAAAAACAAAGAGAGTCATGTAAACATTAAGCACTATGGGGCATTGTGTTGAATTAAGCAGTTAGCTTCTACCCTTCTGTAGAGAGGACAGAACTTTGATTCTGAGGATAGGACTTTTTTTGCTGTTCCTTCAAAAGCTCTTTCACTTGTTATTTATTATTAAAGAGAAATCAAAATCTTACTATGGATGTTCTAAAACAATTCCCTTGTAGGGTAGATAGGTTGCTACGAACATTGGGATCATTACTGTTGTTTCTGTTGCAGATCTAGGAAAGCTGAGCCTCTTCAAACTCAAAGCCTTCTTTCTATTTCCAGTCCTGACTGCTCTCTGCTACATCTCAACCTCTGGGTGACTCCTAGCTGACACCCAGGAGCCCTGACTCCCAGCCAGAGGGTAAACCCCTGGGAGGCAGGTGTTGGCCTCTGCTGCTGCTCTCCCTAAAACCCCTAGGACAGATGGGGCTCACAGTTGGCTCCCAGGAAAGAAAAGAAGGCTAGTTTGTTTCCACAGCCACTGTCCAGTTTCTAGGTTGTGGACACCAATCTCTAGGGTGAATGGTGCAAACGGAGCTCCTAGAGGGATCCTGGGCCCCTCGGCTCCTGCCTCTTGCTGTTCTTGGGGGAGGAAGCTGTACCTTCAGGGCTTTGTGGTCACCATTCCATGCTTCCTATCTCTTGGGATTTCATTCTTGAGCTGGCTGTCATTTCAAGGAGGGAGAGGGATTCTCAGAGAGACAGTGGTAGTCCTGTGCCCCTACGTGACATCTCTCATTTTATGCTTTGAGGTTTCCCTCTACCCCCACAGACACAGCCCCTTCCCATCCCCTTGTCTCTGTTATTCTTGCTCTGCCTTCTGCATATGCAAAGCTGTGTCTCTGTTCATCTCCTCTGGCCAGAGCCCCAAGTCTATGGCAAGTAGCTCATGTGGGCTCAAAGAGTCCCCATCTTTGTTATCCAAATCAGAAAGGTGATGACTCACGTGGAAATGTGAGTGACAAGAGCAAGGCACCTGGGGAAGTCCCTTAACCAGGGACTACCTTCAGACAACATGGTCCCTATTTAATGCTGAGCTCAGCAAAGTGCCCCCATGTCCACAGAGGAGACACCCTGTGCCCTCCACCAGTATGCCCTTCTTACCTGGGACCCTCTCTTTCTTCATGCCCCACCTCCTGATTCAATAGCACCTCCATCTATAAGACCTTGCTTCCCATCTATACCCCATGTGTTCTTGGACCTATAAGAGGGGGAGAAAATGGTCCATATCAGCAATGGTCCCATTGCTGAAGTTAAAATATTGATGGAGAGACAGGATGTATGTATTTGGAGTACTGAGGGCATGCTATTGTCATCACTGGGTGAGAGCCCATGGCTTTGTGTGCACTATCTTACCCAGTCCTTAGAGATTTGCTGGAAGGTATGCCCACTGCACAGATGAGGAAACCAAAGCACACAGAATACAAGGGACTTGCATGTGGCCACCCAGCTAGTGGGCTGCCACCGGAAATTCAAACCCAAAGCCTGACCCTGGAGCCTGTGCTCTTGCAGCATAAAAACTCACACCACATGCACAAATGCCAAGTGTCGCTGCTGTGGCTCAGCTGAAAAACCCAACGAAAGAAGTGGAAGGAATTATTCATTGGATTGAATTCAGTGTTTTTCTTCAAAGTAAACCTCACATTCATTGCCTGCATAAGAAGAGAAAGGGCCATTTTGATGGAATTTTCATTTCTGTTGCATGAGGTGATGACAAAGAAGAGAGAAAGCATTCCTGTCTTCTGTGAGCTTTCAGAGACACATGACTGTTGGAGCTTATTTTGCTTCTGGAATCACAGATGAAGAGAAGATGCAGAGAAGAAGAGCAAATATTAAAAGTGTTTTTCATTATGCTCCAAATAATTACTTTTCCCCTAGATTTCCCAAAATAGCATATGAATTTTAAAGCCAGCAATAATAAAGAGGCTTCGAATCCACAGGACTGCAGCTTCATGGGGAAATCTCAATGAGCAGAGATGCAGACAGCTACTCTCTGCCCCAATTGCCTCCATGAGCTCAGTATGTGGGGAAGAGTTATTCATCCAGCTGGATGCATCCAATGGCTGGACTCACTTCACCTTCGGCCTCTTGTGGATGCCCACGGTCCAAGGGAAATGTCTAGGCAATGAACTTATGGAAAGATTGTTCTCTTGACCCATCAACCACCACGCTGAGGAAGAGAACAAACGATGCGCCCTTTTGAGCCCTAGGCACATCCTGTCCATCCACACAGTGAAAGGGGAAATTTGCAAACATTTCTCTGCTGTGCAAACCTGTGTGTAGAGAAAGAACATGAGAAAAACACCCCATAAAAAGCCCCTTATAGCTGATTGTCATTTACCCAAACTGAAGTGCAAATGCTTCTTACAGAAAGTGGCTCATAATCTGTTTGCAGGAATTTCCTGGAGAGGCTCTAAGGAGCCAAAAGCATCCTTCTGAGGACTGCCTCCATGTTCTGCTGGAGCTGGCTCCTGCCTGCTCGTGGGAAACAGTTGTTGAGTATTCTGACATTCTTTGGAGTCCATTACTGAACCATGGTGGCTTGAAATTAGCCATGGTTGGAATTTCTATACCATGAGGATCAGGAAACACTAAAAATTCAGGTTTCTGTCCTCCTTCCTGCTACCCTTCCACCAAAACGGTTTGGTAACTCACTACTGTGCCCAAGTGATGCCGAACTCAGAACAGCCATCAGCATCTGGGACTGCATACCAGATAGGTCTGCAGTGGCCCTGCAAATCCTGGGGATGGCCACAGAGTGACTGCAGGTGGGGTGTATGCCCTAATTTTCTCCCTCAGTGGCTACAGGGATCTCAGGTCTTTACTATAGTTTCAGGATGAGTGCCACTTCTTTTTATTTTTATTTTTTATTTTTTTGGTACTGGGGATTGAACCCAGGACCTCGTGCTTGCATGCTTTGCAAGTGCTGGACCACTGAGCTTCACTCTCAGTCCACTTTTTTACTTTTTTGAGATAGGGTCTTACTAAATTACGCAGACTGCCTCTGGTCTCCAACTTGCGATCCTCCTGCCTCTGCCTCCTGAGTCGCTGGGATTACAGGCATGCACCACTGTGCCTGGCAAGTGCCATTTCTAAATAATAGCAGTTAGGGCTTGTCCCTCGATCCTTGGCCAAGTTCCCAGCTCAGGAGCCTCTCCAGGTGCCCTGCCTGGAGCACCTGTCTCCTCTCTAGTCCTGATCTTGGCCTAAGCCACACTCCTTCCTGCCCCCTTTCTTGCCACGTGACTGCACCATTCACCCAGGTAGGAAATGGGGCCGGGGGTTTAGAGTTCTAGTCATATACTTCCATGGGTCTTTAGTTAACATTTTTAATCTTTCTGGGAAACATCTCAGTTACCATCAGCATAACCCTGTAAGTTAAGTTGGGCCAGATCAGTTCTTAATTTCATGGACAAGAGAACTGAGACAGGCAGAGGTTGGAGGCATTGTGTTAAACTATGAAGCCAGGAAGTGGATCTGAGGGCTGGTCCTCAGTCTTCAGCCCCTAAGCCTGGGTATTGGCATTCTGTGATTCTGTCTTCACCTCCCACATCGTAGGGGGGTGCATACATTTCCTTGAAACACACATACATTTTCTCTGTGTGTGTGATTACAGTATTCAGAGGTATAATCCCATGAATCACAGAGCTGCTTATGATTTGCTTGATGTGTGTGTGTGTGTGTGTGTGTGTGTGTGTGTGTGTGTGTGTGTCTGTCTGTCTGTCTGTCTGTGTACAGGGGTTGCATAATCCTTAGCCCCCTCACTCCTATAAAGAGGACTATAAAGAGGGCTCCCTCTCCCTCCTTACTGGTCAGGGGCTCAGCAAGACTTAGAGCTAACTGTACTCCCTGGCTCTGAGCAAAGGGTGCCCAGGAAAAGCCCCACTTCCCATTGGATTTTCTCCCTAAACCAGCTGATCTCTGATCCCTGCCCTTCCAGGTCCAAAGTTACCTAGGCCAAAAGATTTTGTGTTTGGGACTCTGAAATGAAGGTGCTGGTGACTGATGAGGCCACCAGGGTGCCCTGCCCCAAAGATGGGCTGAAACATTAAGGATGTCTCTGGAGAAATTTTCCCCATGCTGTTGTCCACCTGGAAAGAAACTGGCCCATGGCTCCCATGCTTCAGAGGCTAAAAGTAGCTTCCTTGGACTTGCTGAGATCCCTGCAGAGGAGCCAGCTGAAGTGGACCAAAGGCTGGCTGGTTGTGCTGAAACAGCGTGGGAAGCACTGAGCTTCTTGAAAGCTATCAGAAATGGAGACCCAATATTTCTGCTGGAAATGTGGACTTGTTTTCCATGGTCCTGGAACAGGAGGGTTTTCTGTGTCCAGTGAGCAGATTGTTGGTGCACCAGTACCTCACGTCAGGGGAGACACCCGCCCTGGCCCTCCTCAACCAACCTGGGTCCATTCATGGGACAAGGAGGCTTGGGAAGATCAAGTGTCTTCCAACCTCAGTCAACTGCATCTCACAGTCCCAAGATCTACTTCATCTGTGTCTCCTCTGTGATTTATGATTGGCTTAATATTTTTCTTCAGAGAAACTTACTTTAAAAAAAAACCTTAAATTTATTTTTAAAAGGAACCTTTGTATTTTGACTACCGATGGAAAGCTAATATCACTTGCTATGAGTCTGTAAAAGTAAATACAGTGAAATTAAAGTAATATTATTGAATCCTGGCTAGACACTGTTGCCTCTGAGCAGACATCTGCTGAGAGCCAGAGCATACGGCCAGGTTATAAGACATATTTGCCTTCTCTTTATAGGAATAGGAGTTGCAAAGGGGTTGACTTGCTCCCTCCAAGAAGGGCCAAGGCTAGAGTAAGAACAGAGGAGCACCTCACAGCCTCACAGACCCACTCACTGTCAGGCTGACTCTATCTGGCTATGCCAGGAATGGAAGCCTCCTTAAATGTTGCCCCAGGGCACCTCCCTGGTCTTGGTCCCAGCCCTCTTCCCTGGATTCAGCCCTGAGTAAGCAGCTGACCTTTGTCCCCAGGAGTTATACTACCTAAACTCATCACTGGAACACACCCTCAGGAAACACTACCTCATTCCAGCCTCCTGCCCAATCGGAAGAGAGCTTGTGTGAACATGCATTTCCAACCTGTCCAATCAGAAAAGAGCTTGTGATGGCAGGCATGTGCTCAGGTTGCCCAATAGCTGAGCCCCTTCCAGGTGTTTGCGCACCACCCACCTAATACAATGAGATCACTGCAAGGTGCCCTGAGTGTTTTTATCCAGCTTTCCAGATTGAGTTTGTGGAATATTCCATCTTGCCCCTTTTGAAGCATGCATACTATACTTTTGGTCAGTCTTCTAGAATCTTTTCCATAGTCTTCATTGTGCTTTTATTTCCTGCTGCATGGTTGCAGGCTGGGAGGGAAGGGTTTGGCCAGGGAGGTCCTGCATGCACCACACTGTTTCCTATTCCTGAAGTTCGGTCTGTCCTGAAGTTCTGTTTCCTTCTCATCCTCCAAAGCTCTGCTCAGGAGTGTGCACCCCTCATGAGCATTTTCCTGCTCATCCCACAAGGTAGAAAGACTGGCCCCTTCTCTGCTTGTCACGGTGGCCTCTCTGCAGCCTGCAGCCTCCAAGGAGGCCAGGATTCCTTACTCTGTTCGCTGCCTCAGTGCATGTAGCCAGGACTCCATCCAGCCTCAGGAAAAGGGGCACAGTTTCTGGAAGCAGACCGCTCAGGGTTCCTGCTTGCTCCCTCCATCACTGAGCGTCCCTAAGCCTGCTTTTCCTTGCCTGAAACAGAGCTAACAGCACCTCCTGCCAGGGTTGTGGGGAAGATGTCCTGAGGTAACACAAGCATATCCCTTGACCTGGAGTCAGCCCACAGCATGCTCCCACCACTGCTAGCCCAGGCAGGGAGCAGATGGAAGCAGTGGGCTCTAGTTGAGGTGGGAAAGGGGCAGCGGAGAGGAATTTCCTATTAACGACACTCCTTGCCATCTGGTCCATTTCTTTTTAATGGAAACCTTCCTGTCAATTGTGTAAATCTAGTTCTTTCAGTTGCTCAAAAAACTTTCACAGCCACAAATTTATAGACTGTAGAGTAAAGCTGAGCCATCAGAGGCAGAGGAGTTATGTCCATTGCACAAATGGGAAAATCAGGGAGGCAAGGGGGCTTTTCCAAGCTCACAAAGCAGCTCAGGACAGTCAGACCCAGGACTTTGTTCTCCCAACTTGCTTCTGTGTTCCTTGTATTTGGTCCCCTTTTTTTGCTCAGTAACCTTGTGATCAGATGCCTTGCTGCTAATTGCCCCCTCCTCAGGCCATGGTATAAACTGATTTGTGTGCTCTTCTATGCCTGTAAAAGAGATCATCTGTTTCATGTCCTAACTCCCATTTCTTCAAAATGTGAGTATGTTTGCAGATGTGGCCCTTAAAGAGGTTATTAAGGTAAAATGAAGTCGTTAGGATTGGCCAAATCCAATATCACTGGTGCTTTATAAGAAGATGAGATTAGACACAGACACATGCATACAGGGACATCCTCTTGAGGTCACAGCAGGAAGGTGGCAGTAGCGAGCAAAGGAGAGAGAGATCAGAAGAAAGCAAACCTGTTGACACTTTGATCTTGGCCTTCCCGCCTCCAGAGCTGTGAGAAAGTAAATGTTTTGTTTTGTAAGCTGCCCCATTTATACAGGTCAGACATTGGAATTAAAAGACAAAAAAATATAACAATTATAACAACAGCAAGAAAAGTGGGGTATCGGGACAAGGAGCATGATGGGGAAACTCAGTAACAGAGAAAACCAAGGCTTTGTGATTTGGTCTCATCATGGGATTTTTGAGACATGTCAGAGTGGAATGTTCTGGAGGATTTTGGCATCACTGAAACTTCAAGGAAACAGAATTTTCTTTCATAGTAAATGACTAGGTGTTGAAGGGGTAATAAATGGGCTTGATACAGTGGGGATCTGTCTGGGTTGTCTCTTGGCACATGGTATCAGGTAAAAAGGCTGTGGGGCAGCAGGCTTTGGAATGGATTCTTTTGGGGAGTTTGCACTGGGCAGAAGGGAACCTGGCTCAATTTCAGATACTCTCTCAAGTTTGAATTACAGACAATGAGAAAATTACCTCACCTCTTCAAGACTCAGTTTCCTCATCCCCCACATACAGATAATACTCCCTGTACTAAAGTTGCTGGGTGCTTTGGTCAGATCCAACTCATAGGCATTGTATTTACAACAGAACAAAACACTACCCAACACTGTGCTATGCACAACAACTTTTTATGTTTGAGCCTGTTTTGCAGCCATTGTGTTTCTTCTCATTTTGAGTCATGCCACATCGGCAAAAGGAGGTCCCAGGGGCTTTACTCCATTCCCATCATTAAGGGTGACTCTACTTTGAGGAGACAACTCTTCCCCAGTCATTTCTTCAATGCCTTCCAACCTGGGCAGTGGGGAGGCTCATTCTTCAGCACTATATTTGACAGTACTTCTCTGCTATTCCTAGGGTTTTCAATAACTAATTGCTTAGGAGTGGGCTGCCAGATCCTTCTCCTTAGTCAGTCTTAGTCTGGAAGCTCAGCTGAAATCTGTACACCATGGGTGGCCCTGTTGGTTTCTGTAAATACCAGGGGCATAGAATTCAACATCACAGCAACAGGCAAGCCCCCATAGCATGCAAGGTGACAGACACATGGGGATCCTGTACGAAAACAGAAATACAATAATCTGTCTGGAATTGAAAGATGCTCCCCAAATGGTAGTAGCTACTTTTCCTATCACTTCATTTAGTAATAATTCCTCTAGTGTTGCTCTTGGATTCCTAGGACCCAGAGATTTGGAATGGTGGGTCTAAATATGGGGGAGAAGCTCTAGCAGCCCAAAAGACAGCATAGCAGTAGGTAGGAGCCAAAGAGGGCATGAGAGAGAGAGAGAGAGAGAGAGAGAGAGAGAGAGTGTCAGACAGACAGACAGACAGACAAGAGACAGACAGAGAGGAGACTTAGCTTCCCCCTGGCTGAGGGACCAGCAAAGGTGAAATGCTTGCTTAGGCAGTGGGAGTGGGGATGCCACAGCCCAAAGTCATAGCAGGTAGTGCTCATGTCTTCTTCTTCTCTCAACTGTCTGCTTCTCCAAATGTCTTTCTTCCAGATTGGAAGCAGAAAGACTCAGTATTACTCCATGGCTCCCACTCTGCTGAATCCCAGAACTAAGTCAGCCCAAGGCCAGGGAGTCATTAGTCAGGGGCTCTCCCATGCTCCTCCCTGCACTGGGCACCGAGGAATGGAAGGAGGGAGCAGCTTTACTTCCTCCCTCTATGCCTGCAACCCTGGCAGGATACACAGAGAAGGCATAATAAAGTCAAGAAACAGTCCCAGACACCCAGCATGTAGGGTGTGTTCAGTTAACACTGTCAGAACACAGCTGATTGCTGGAAGGCACAGCAGGCTGCAGGCATCAGATTGTTTCAGAGATGGCACTGGCCTGGGCGCCCTGGGCCTTGGCTTCCCATCTTTAACTGCCCCCAAGGTGCTGTGTAGAGGCTCCTAGAGCCTCTGCTTCCTCTTGCATGGCATGCATGTCTTCAGGGCTTCCTCAAGGGCCTGTGAAGTCTTCCCAGTGGGAATGACATTTGCTTCAGGCCTGGAGAACCCCTCCCTGGAGAGGCATCTGGCCCATGCCCTGCTGTTAGTCATCCATCCCTGTGTCCTGGCCATTAAACTCAGCACCCAGCAGGTACACATGCATTTTCAGTGTTCCTTAAATTTTGTGGGCTTTTATTTACTTATTCTTCAGTACGTGGGGGTTCAATCCAGGGCCTCACACATGCTAAGCAAGTGCTCTGCCACTGAGTCCCTTTTTTATTTCTTATTTCAAGAGAAGGTCTCTAAGTTACACAGGCTGCCTCTGGTCTCTCACCTGTGATCCTTCTGCCTCAGCCTCCTGAGTGGCTAGCTGGATTGTGAGCATGGGGCACAGCACCTGGATTTGTTTATTTGTTTGTTTTTGAGACAGCGAATCATTATATAACTCAGGCTGGCCTCAAACTCACAATCCTCTTCCTTGGCCTCCCGAGTGCTAAGATTACAAGCACACACCATCACATTCCTTAAGCATTTAGAATCACCAGTCAGCTGAAAAATTAAGACAAAGCGTTCTATAAGTCAGGGTGGTTGTTGTGGTTAGGTGCCATCGAATCGGTATCCGACTCATAGCGACCCTACATGCAACAGGGGAAACACTATTGTCAGTGCTTCTCTGCTGTTCATAGGGTTTTCAATGGCAGATTGATTTTTGGGAGGGGGTTACCAGGTTTTTCTCCCAACCCTGCCACACCTTGTATTCCCAGGAGGTCTCCTATCCAAGTACTAACCAGGCCTGACCCTGCTGAGCTTTTGAGATCTGCTGGGATTGGATGCCACAGGGTTATGGCTGCGGGCAAAGGTGAAACACTATTGTCAGTGCTTCTCTGCTACTCATAGGGTTTCCAATGGCTGATTGATTTTTGGGAGTGGGTTGCTGGGTCCTTCTCCCAAGTCTCCAGCACCTGGTATTCCCAGGCAGTCTCCCATCCAAGTACTGACCAGGCCCAACCCTGCTTAGCTTCTGAGATCTGACTGGATCAGATGCCACAGGGCTACAGCTGCAGATACATAAGTCAGGGTGTCCATGGTAAATGAATCACACATCACCAGAGGAAATGTAAAGAGAGTTTAGTAAAGGGCCTAGGGGCTGGGGAAACCTCAAGAAGTAAGGCAATAGCTCAGGAATAGTAACACTGAGATACTCCTACCTTATGACCAGATGTGGTAAGATGAGGCAGCGACTATGGGCAGCTCAGGACAAGGCTTTTGAGAGGAGGGTGACCTTCAGTGGAGGGTGCACTGTGGGAAGAGAGATGGGGTCACCATATCCTAGTCTCCCCAGGATTTCCTCATGATTAAACCCAACCAGAAGTGAGAGGCAAGGGAGTGTGTGGAGGTAGCCAGCCAGGCAGCATTCTGGGCCCAGAGCAGTGGGGCAGGGTGGAGAGCACTTCCTGGGGCAATGTTAGAACTCCACAGTGGCACCCTGCGCAGCTGCTGGCATGCCCTGTGGACTCCCACACAGCAATCCTCTCTCCCTCTGGGCAGGGATCAGAGGCAAGGGAAGCCAGGGAGTGAGAGGACTTTAAGAATAAGCTAAGATGGGCTATGGGGCTGGGGTTTAGCTCAGTTGGTAGAGCGCTGCTCTGTACTCTCAGATAACCTGGGTTCAATCCCCAGTACTGCGAAAATGGGATAAGGACTTGGCAGTCCACTCCCAAAGCAATCCCAAAAGCAATCAGCCATTGAAAACCCTATACAGGTCACTGTGAGTCAACAGCACCCTACAACAACAACAAGATGAACTGTAAGCCCCAAGAAACAAGGACCGTGAAGTCCCCACTTTCCCAACAAGTCCCCAGTCCCCTTCTCCCTCCACAGGAGTGCTAAGAGTGCACAGCTGGATGTTTCTCTCAGGCTGCCTTTAGCAAGCACATCCTTGTAGCTATGCAGGGGAAGCTGTTCTGACGTCAGGGAAAGAAAGCATGAGGTGTGGTTCAGCCACTATTCAGTGGGTTCAGTGAGAGGAGGTGTGCCACTTGTCATTGGGACTATCTGCAGCAGGGAGCATCCAGCTCCGCAGACAAGCTATCTTCTAAGACGTAGGTATTTATGACATGGGTGGCACTGCCAACAGAGTGGGTAAGTGTGGGAAGGCTCTGACTTGGTCTTTCTCTGTCTCCTGAGAAAACCAGTCTCACTGAGTCTGAATTAGTAGGGCAAAGAACAACTCTGCTATTTAAAAGTTGATACCTAAACCTGGGTGCGGTGGCATATACCTGTAATCCCAGCAATTTAGGAGGTTGAGACAGGAGGATCATGAGTTTTGAGGCTGGAGGATGCTTGCATAACTTAATGAGACCCTGACTCAGAATAAAAAATAAAATATGGGCTGAGGGGTGTAACTCAGTGGTAGAGCACTTACAAAGTATGTGCGAGACCCTGAGTTCAATCCTGAAGTACTAAAAAGAAAAAGTTGATACCAGTAATACATTTGTTGTTGTTAGGGGCCATTAAGCCTGTGTCTGACTCATAGGGACCCTACATACAACAGGCAAAATACTATTGTCAGTGTTTCTCTGCTATTCATAGGGTTTTCAATGGCTGATTGTTTTGGGGGAGTGGGTTGCTGGGTCTGTCTCCCAAGCCTATAGCATCTGTGTTCCCAGGCAGTCTCCCATCCAAGTACTAACCAGGCCTGACACTGCTTAGCTTCCGAGATCTGATGCCACAGTGGTATGGCTGCAAGCAGGGATACAGTAATGGGGAATAAATAACTACCTGTCATGGGGGCAGGTCCTTCATTATACTTTGATTCAATCAGGAGCAGAGTGAAGCCACATCCTGGTTCTCCCTCTGTTATCCAGGAGCTGGATGTTTCTATCACTAACCTTAGCAAGCACATTGGGGTGACTCCAGTTGCAGCCTACCCAGGCCACACCGGCCTGCAGTGCGCATCTGCTGCTGGAGGACGCGTCTCCTGCTACTGAGCCTGTCAGTGCGTCGTTAACAGTGTGAATCAATTAGCTGTGCGGGTTTGGCGTTTATGAGGAGGTCAGCCTGGATGGCCCCTCTTAACTTCAAAGCTGGCAAAATGCAGCTGATGGATGTGAGGGAAGAACGCTGGGTACACCACGGAAGCTAAATGGTGAAGGGTGGTGATAACCGCTAATGGAATCATGGTAGCTGAATCATGGACTCCTGATTCACAATGTAACTATTTTATTAGATGATAAAGAATGTCTTTACTCCCAAGAAATAGATTCATAGAAAATTCCCATGAAGAAACCTCTGGAGCACTCTGCAGTGTGCCGCATTAGCTCCCCTAATGGGCTGGAAATGTGGTCTGAATGGCGCAGGGAAGGGGTGTGCCGGCCAGGGTCATCTGGGAAGGCTCTGTCTGACAATGTGAAGCAGTGGGCATATGGCCACCAACACACATTCTTCTTCTTTTTCTTCTCTTTCCTCTTCCTCTTGCTCTTTTTGTTGTTAAGAGCTGTTGAGTCAGATCTGACTCATGGTGACCTTCATAGGGTTTTAGGTGGCTGATTGTTTCGAGATTGTTTGTGGGAATGGATTGCCATGTCCTTCTCCTGTTGTTGCAGTGCTGGTGATTGAAACTGGGTCCTCAGAAAGTGCAGAGCAGAGCTATACCAACTGAGCTAACCCCCAGTCCTTGCCCTTTTTATTGTTGTTAGGTGCTTTCGCAGCGGTATCCAATTCATAGCAACCCTATGTACAACAGGCAAAACACTATTGTCAGTGCTTCTCTGCTGTTCATAGGGTTTTCAATGGCTGATTTTTTGGGGGGAGTGGGTTGCCAGGTCCTTCTCCCAAGCCTACAGCACCTGGTGTTCCCATGTGGTCTCCCATCCAAGTACTAACCAGGCCCGACCCTGCTTAGCTTCCAAGATCTGACGGGATTGGATGCCACAGGGCTATGGCTGCAGGCTTGCCCTTTTTAGCCTTTAAAAAATTTTAAAAACGTTTTAGCTCCCAGGGTGTACAAAAGCCCGCCATCATCTAGATGAGGCCTTGGACCAGTGTTTGCTGGCCTTGTCTTGGAATCCTGGAGAGGCCCTCAGATCATGAGTGTCGTAGTCTATTTGTGCAGTGGAATATTTAAGACTGAGTAATTTATGAGAAATAGGAATTTACTTCCCATAGTTCTGCAGGCTGGGAAGTCCCAGATCAAGGTGTTGGCAGATCTGGGAGCTGGAGAAAGGGCTGCTCCCTCTGCTTCCACAATGGCACCTGTTGCTGCCTCCTCATGTGGTGGAATGGCATAAAGGGAAATGGGCTTCATTAGTTCCCTCTCACCCCTTTATAAGGCACTGGATCCCATCAATTAGGGCAGAACCCCCATAGCCCAGTCCCCTCCTTAGGACCCCATCTCTTAATATTATTGGATTGGTGGTAGGTTTCAAGATGAATTTTGGAGGGTTCTATGCACCGTAATCATGTCAATGAGCCTTGCAGAGGGGGACACAGTGCTGAAGGATCTCCATTGGGAAGTCAGTGACTCAGACAGGGAATGTCCCCTGAGTGCCTTCTGTATAGAAAGCACCATCCCAGGGCATGTAAGACACCTCCCGTGTGTGGCCAAAGGCAACAGGGATCCCAATCTTCAGTAATGTCACATTCCAGTCGAGTGGCTTAGCTCAGGCTGCCATGACAAAGTACCACAGACTAGATGGCTGAAATGGCAGGAATTTGTTTTCTTACAGTTCTGGAGGCTGGTAATCCAAGGTCAAGATGCTAGCATGGGTAGGTTTCTGGTGAAGGCTCTCTTCCTGCCTTGTAAACAGCTGCCTTCCTGCTTTGTCCTCACATGATCTTCCCTTGGTGTGTGTGTATGGGGAGGGAGAGAGGAAGGATGAGAAAGGAAAGAGAGAGAGAAAGAGAGAGGGAGAGAGAAAGAGAGGAAGAAGAAAAAGGGGGAGGAGGAGAGAAGAGAGATAGAGAAAGATATTAGGACCCTACCTATATAAACTCATTTAATCTTAATTGCTGCCTAAAAGCCCTGTCTCCAAATACAATCACTTTGGAGGTCAGAGTTTCAACATATGAGTTTTAAGAGGACACACTTTAGGCCAAAACATCAGACAGAGATAACTCATAAAAACATAATGAATACGTAAGTGAGAGGTGGTAATTGCTAGGATATAAATTGAACCACAGGAACTATAGGAGGAAAGGTACAGAGAAGACAAAGGTCTACTCTTGTTTCAGAATCTAGCCTGACCAACTCCTGGTTATATAAACTTGTGTGGTTTCCATAATCACTCTAAATCTCAAAGACCTTTTCTGTAAAAGGAGGCTTGTCTTCAAGGGCAGATGAGGGCACTAGATGAGCCTGTCAAGCACAGGGAGACAGCAGGAGGCATTCAGCAAACATATTACCACTATCTTCATATTATGCATGATATAATGTAACAGTGATGCTGTTATTAATAATAGGAGCAGTATTCTCGCCTGCAGTCAGTAAGCCCTTTGTGTTTATTAAATAAAATAAATAGGTGCTATGGAGAAAAAGCTGGGATTTAGCTCAGTTGGTAGAGTGCCGCTCTGCAGTCTCTGAGGTCCAGAGTTCGATTCCCAGCACTGCAAAAATGGGAGAAGGATGTGGCAACCCACTCCCAAGACAATCCCGAAAACCAATCTGCCATTGAAAACCCCTATACGTTTTTATGTTTTGAAATTATATGAGAAAGTGACTTAATACCAGTGTTTGTGTGTGGCGTGTGTGTGGCGTGCAGTATATGTTTTGACCTCTTGGATAACTGTTTTCACCTATACATAAAACTTTGAAGTATTTCTATTGGATTTTTGCTTTTGGGAGATCTTACAATGGAACTACTGTTTTGAGGAGACTCTGCTATTACATTATATATACCAGTCATTATCTGTTTTGTTCTTAATACAGTTTTAACTTAGAATTTATTCTAGTTAAGCCATGTGTCAATGTGGAAACTTGTTTCAATTAAAGAATTTTTCTATCAAAAAAAAAAAAAAGAAAAGAAAACCCTATGAGGGTTGCTATGAGTTGGACACGACTCAACAGCACCTAACAACAACAATAACAACAATGGAGAAAAAATAAATGAGGGAGGGAGCTACCAGGAATGGTTGGCTACTTTATCAAGGTGGTCAGGGAGGGTGGCTCTGAAGAGTAGGGCTTGAGCTGAGATCTGAATGCTCAGATGCCAGCTGTGAAAAATTAAAGCGGGCAACATTCTAGTCAGAGGAAAAACAAATGCTAACATCCTGCTTGGAAACTAGTTCAGTGTATTGAAAAAGAGAAGCCTGGTGGCTGTCAGCTTGACATACTATGGGGGCTGGCGTGTGGCTGTGATGCTGAAAGCTATGCCCCTGGTATCTCAGACACCAGCAGGGCCACCCACGGTGGACAGGTTTGAGCTGAGCTTCCAGACTAAGACAGATTAGGAAAAAGGACTTGGTGGCCCACTCCCAAAACAATTAGCCATTGAGACCCCTATGAGTAGCAGAGAAGCACTGTTAAATATAGTGCTGGAGAATGAGACCCCAAGTTAGAAAGCATTCAAAAAAATGACTGGGGAAGAATTGCCTCTTCAAAGTAGAGTCAACCTTAGTGATGGGAATGGAGTAAAGCCCCTGGGACCTCCTTTTACTGGTGAGGCACAACTCAACATGAGGAGAAACACAGTGGCTGCAAAAATGGCTCGAACATAAAAAGATCACATGCGTGCCACAGCATTTGGTAGTGTTTTGTTCTGCTTTACTTAGGGTCTCTATGAATCAGATCTGATTTGATGGCACCTAACAACAACAGCAAACAACAGCAGCAGCAACATTCTGGGTTAGGTGTGTCACAGTGGAAAAGAGGTTAAAGATCACTAGTCTGAGAGCAGGGGCAATGCAGGAAAAGGTGATAGTCATGCAGATAGCTAATGCAGAGACAGCACTAAGAAGAAGGTGTTCTGGGAGCAGGAAGGAGGTTTTAGGAATCATAGCTCTCATATCCTCCCTGAGTTGAATTTCAGAGCCAGGAAGTGATATCCCCAATTCGTATGGACAGGAGCTGGGCTAGTCTCAAGAAGGAAGAGTCTAGAACACTGGGAGGATAGAATGGAGCTGATGAGGTTGCTGTGGCCATCAAATGTGTTGCTATTTATAAAGCAGAAAGAACAGCTCAGAGAACAGAGGAAGGGCTTACTGTTTTTCTCTTATTTAATTTGTGAGCTTCATTATAATATTTAAACGGACAAAGGAAAATGATATGAAACACAAATCCTGGCAATACCACATTAACTTATAAGCCCAAGTGCCATCCCCATGTTAATAATAATTATAAGAGGAAAATCTTTAGAATTGTGCCTTAGAATTAGAGAGCAAGTACTTACATTGTGATAGGATTCTTTGCTTTAGCAAATAATGCATTGAATTATTTATGCATTGCAAGGGTACTAACTTGTGGTTTACAAACTGCCTGAAAATGTATGCAAGTGTTTATGAAACATACATTCGTATAATTTTCTAGGGTGAACTCTTATCAGATTTCTGAAGTGATCTGTGTCCCCAGAATAAGAAACATTAAGTTCTCCCAATTAAAATAGCATTCCATTTGTAAAAATAATAATAACAGATTTAAGCAAACTGGCTGTAAGGCTAACTCCTAGGCAAGTGAGAAGATAGGCAACCAGGCAGACGCCACCCACGGTGGCCTGCCTTTGCTCTGCTGTTGATTCCACAGGTAATGAAGTAAGGCATGAAGAATGGCTTCTGCTCTCCAAGATGGTATCACAGAGCACCCTGGCAAGGAACAGGTGGCACATGCAAATTAGGGAGTTTGAGGAAAGATTCTTAAAAGCATTTTTGACCAAAGTGTGGGCAGGATGTTGTACACTACAGGTCATAGTGTGGTGCTGTAGGGGCTGATGTGATGGGACATAGGCCAGAGCATCATTAGTGAGCCTGAAGAGAAGGCTGGGTATGGAGGGTCACTGGACATGAGTGTGGCCTGCCTTAAGACCAGCCATGTTGTAGTGGCCCTGCAGGGAAAGGGCTGGACAAGTAAAGACCCCAACCTTTCTTGTCCTTCCATCGATCTCTGCAGTATTCCCCATCTCTAACACCCCCAGGGAGCATCCACAAGGGAGCTCTTTGCTGTGGTCCATGTGGCCTCCAGGGCCCACATCTGCGTGGGGAAGGGAAAGTCACTCTGGTGGGGCAAACATTTGGGAGCCAACTCAGAGACATTGACCGGGGCAGGGGTAGAGCGGAGTGGATCATGTGAGATTCACCTAGGAGATCATCAAACGTGTGGACATGGTGCAGAGTTAAATTCTCACCTCAGTGGGGAAGAGTCTCACAGGTGGCTGAGAATGTGAACGTTTTGTTGTTGTTAGGTGCTGTTGAGTCATGTCTGACTCATAGCAACTGTCATAGGGTTTTCAGTGGCTGATTGTTTCAAGATTACCTCGGCAGTGGATTGCCATGTCCTTCTCCCATTTTTGTGGTGCCAGGAATCAAATCCCAGACCTCAGAGACTACAGAGCAGTGCTCTACCAACTGAAAAAAATGTGAACATTTTAGGGGGTGTAAATCTTATTCTACCTAAAAACTAGTAATCCTGAGGTCCTGGAAAACTGATAGCCATCTTGGTTTCCCCTGATGTCAGCATGGAGCTGAGCCCAGTTTGGCTATTTAGTAATTGTTTGTCACAGTGAGTTGATTCCTATCACTTAGGTTTATTTATCTTTTTAACCTAATTATAGACACATAAGGAGTTGCAAAATAGCACAGAGAGGCCTTGTGTAGCCCTATTTTATGATAAGAACAGAAATAGCAAAGTAGGCAGAAAGTCTGATACCTTGTAATCCTCAGCCTCCATTATCTGTATAACTGGAGAAAAATCACTACGAAGACTCTGGGCTCAGATGGACCTGAGTACAACCATAGGTTTATTATGAATTACCTGTGGTGACATGGGGCAGTTAGTTGATCCTTTGGGCCCTAGATTTCCTATTCTTTAAATGAGGATTATACCAAGCCAGGTGCAGTGATGCATGCCTATAATCCCGGTGACTCGGGAGGTGGAGGCAGGAGGATTGCAAGTTTGAGACCAGAGGCAGTCTGCGTAACTTAGTGAGACCTTGTCTCAAAAAGTAAAAAAAAATGGGCTGGGGTTGCAGCTCAGTGGTATAGCACTTGCAAAGCATGCAAGCGTGGGGCCCTGGGTTCAACCCCCAGTACTGAAAAAAAAAAAAAAAAAAAAAGGATTATACCTATCACATAGGGAAGTGGCCTGTAGCTATACCACTGAGGCCTTGGATCCCGTCAGATCTCAGAAGCTAAGCATGGTCAGGCCTGGTTAGTACTAGGATGGGAGACTGTCTGGGAACACCATGTGTTGCAGATTTGGGAGAAGGACCCAGCAACCCACTCCCAAAAATCAGTCAGCCATTAAAAACCATATAGCAGAGACGCACTAAGTACTGTTTCTCCTATTGTATGTAAGGTTGCTATGAGTCAGATACTGACTTGATGGCATATAACAACAACAACTTAAGAAAGTAGCCAAGATTCAGTGAGACAATGTTGCCAAAGGTCTAGTACAAAGTAACTGGTCAGTAATGGATGTTTCCATTACTACCTGGCAGGTTAAAGACAAAGATGTTATCTTCCTTCCATTCCTGTGGGATCTAGCAAGCAGGGGTTCAGACAGGTGTTCAGTAAATTGTTGACAAATGGGTGAATGTATGAAGAAGTGGATCTTCAATGAGCCTGTGTCCTTGAACTGCTAATGAGACACGACATCAGCTGGGCCTGGTGTGTTGAGACTCTGAGCCACCAGAAGCCCTTCCTCTTGGTGCCCCATTCATCAGCCCTGACTTCTGTTTACTTATGCTGCAAGTGATGCATCACCGGGCCCCTTATCATGTGCCCAAGCCCGCTCTCCATTCCCCCTTTCATGTAAATGAGACCAGGACCCCATTCATCAAGGGCACAGCATCCTCCTGGTAAACTAGACCGCCTAATGGACAGTGAAGGCGAAGTCCACCTACAGCATTCTGAGCAGCAGTGGGGAAGCTCTGGGTGGGACAGATGCTGTTTGGCCTACTTGCATGCAGGAGAAAAAACTGTGTGTCCCAACATGACTGTCTCTGGCACAAGTTTCCAGAATTGGAGAGGATCAGGGCCGGAAAGAGGAGACTTTTACAGGATGAACTTTACAGGCAAGAGAGACCCAGTCAAACTGTATTCCACCCTGTCTGTGCAAACTTGGAAATGTCACACTGCCCCTGTGAGCCTCTGTGCCCCCTCTGCCTCATGGGAGCAACTGTGATGAAATTCTAAAGTGGAGGTGAGGACCACAGTGATGGGTGGGTCCTCTGCAATCACTCTGTAATAAATCCAGGATAGGCTCTCCATGGCGTATGCACACGATAGATTTTTGAGGGGGACATTGATGCTCAGGGTAGGTGTGAAATTCACATTCCAGGCAGCCCTCTTTCAAGTCCTGCTGAGGAAATCAGAGGTCATGCCCTTAGGGAGGGTTACCTGGGGTATAGTGAAAGGAATTCATGTTCTTCCTCATTCATTTTTAAATGAACATTTAGAGTTACAAACTATAGGCCACTGTACAGGGAAAGATGCACACAGTGTAATCCCTGGTCTTTAGAGGGTCACCTTCTTCCAATGTCAAACAAAGCAGGAAGTGAGTTTTATGGGCAACCATGAGATGAACACTTTGGTAGAACCTCAGGTAGACACCGACTCAGCCCAGGGGGTCCTGGGGGCTTTCTTAGTAGAAGGGGAGATGGCTATGCTTTTCTATGTATAGATTTGGGTATTTTGTTGTTGATGTTTGGTGGTACTGGGGATTGAACACAGGTGCTTGTGGTCAGGCAAGTGCGCTACCACTGAACTGTAATTGCAGCCTTCCCCCACATTTCAGTTTTATTTATATTTTCTTTTTGGCTTTTATTATTATTTAATTATTTATTTTTTTGCAGTACTTGGGTATTGAATGAAGGGAGTTGCACATAATTTGCAAATGCTCTACCAATGGGCTGCAGCCCCAGCCCATTTTCTATTTTTTATTTTGAATCAGGATCTTGCTAAATTGTGCAGGCTGCCCCTGGCCTTGACCTTGCTATCCTCTTGCCTCAGCCTCCTGAGTTACTTGGGTTATGGACATCATGCACCACTGCACTTGGCTATTCTTTTATTTTCGGCAAATGTTTGACAATTGCAGTTCGATAGCCCAATTAGAAGCAATGTTTGGAACCTATGTTTAACTGGCTTCAGAGATAATGGTCATTTTACGAGAGAGCTCTCTATTCTTAACTTTGCATTTTGTTGACTGAGTTTATCTCCTGGACTCCCTTTCATGCCCCCACCAGATGAACACAACAGGGATTTGCTTTCTGCGTGTTGGAAAAGAACTCTTTCCCCTGCCTTCACAAATGAAGGTCAAATTGACGATCATTTCTGCTTTATCTTTCAAAATTTGATCTACCTGTGCCTGGTGCTTAGGGTAGCAAAAGACAATTCTGAGGGCAGCTAGGCTCCATTTCTTTGGCAGCAAACCCATTTTACACTTTCTACTTGGGTACTTGTTGTTGTTAGGTGCCATCGAGTCATGTCTGACACAAAGCGACCCTCATAGGGTTTTCAATGGCTGATTGTTTTGGGATTGCCTCGGGAATGGACTGCCACGTCCTTCTCCCATTTTTGTGGTGCTGGGAATCAAACTCAGGATCTCAGACTTTACAGAGCAGCTCTCTACCAACTGAGCTAAATCCCAGCCCCCCTTGGGTACTTATTAGTCCATATTTTGTCCTTCCAAACCCAAATTTTTACAGGTTACTGAACATGGGATTCTTCCAAAAAAAGAATTTTTTTTTTTAACACAGTGATTCCCTTAAGTCATTGTTTGGCTCAATCAATTTTTTCTTTTCTATTTTTGTTTGTTGCTTCTACAGAACATACTCTACATTGATACTTTCTTCTGGAGTACAAATCGTGTATGTTGAATGTTTGTGAGCTTCTGTATTGATCATTTTTTTCTTTCATGACTGTCGTGTTATTTTCTTCTGTATTCTGAGTGTGGTTGCCAAGATCACACTAGAATGAATATCCATAGCCCTTGGAGGCAAATAGGTAGGCCTGAATACTTGGACCAGTTTCTAGCCTGATCTCAACTGCTTCTGGTATAGTCTGTAATCCTGCTTCTGCTGAACCTGGCAGTGGTGTGAGATGGGGCAGGACAGACAGGGTCTGGCTGAATTGTGACTCCTTTGTCCTGTGGGTGGTGAGGAGCCACCCACAGCTTTCCAGCAGGGCATGACAAAGTTTCATGTTTTAGGCAGCCCACTCAGGCAGCTGCACAGGAGAGAAGGAGCTGGAGAGGTAGGCATGCTGTCACCGAGGGGCTTCCAACTGCCCTACAGTTGACCAGTATCTTGTCTGAATTGACTGGCAGTTGGGGAATTAATGTAGACACAGGCAGGGGCATTTAAAATGTGGAAGACTAAATAGATCATTGCAGCTATACTTCCGTGTGATTTAAAAGCAGGTGATACAGCACCCCCAAAGTAATAAGCTTCTCTCTGAGATGAATTAGGATTCAGTCTGGCAATTACATTAAGGTTTCTGATAGATAGCTCACATGGAGAGCTGCAATTATGATACATATCGCTATTCTGCATGGCGGGCTCACATAACTCATCATGTTGGTTTGAAGTTTAACAAGAGAGAAAGAATGTAAGAGACTCCTCACTTTAAGGGGAAATGTCTTCCTCTGATTTCTGTGATGTTAGTGGTAGCACTTTAATAATTAATTCCTTTTCTGGATTTGAAGGTGAATAATAAGTAGATCCAGATGTACTTCATATTTTTTTCAAGCTAATACACTTGTTGTTTGGTGTCATTGAGTCGGGTCTGACTCATAGCGACCCTGTGTACAACAGAACGAAACACTCTCCAACACTGTGCCATGCCTGGCACTATGTCAGTGCTTCTCTGCAATTCATAGGGTTTTCAATGACTCATTGTTTCAGGATTGTTTCTGGAGGGGGCTGCCAGGTCCTTCTCCCATTTTTGTGGTGCTGGGGATTGAACCCAGGGCCTCAGAGAGTGCAGAGCAGCACTCTACCAACCAAGCTAAACCCCAGGCCTTAGAATGTATAAACTTAAAACAACTTTGTAAACCAACATCAAATCCTTGTGCAGAAGAGACAATTATTCTGCTACATTTCAAAATGATGAGAGAGGAATGGAGGGGGAGAAAGTACATAGGCCATGGGCTTTGGCAAAGCCAGTTTCTAGTACCAGTCCCGATGCTTTAGAGATGTGGGGAATTGTTTTTCATGTCTGAGGCTCAATTTTCTGTCTGAAAATCAGACATTATAAGGATGTCATGAGGATTAAACAAGATGACTTGTTAAAGTGTGTCACAAAATAGGTGCTCCAGGAGAATGAATTCTTTTAAAGCATATTTATATTTCTTAAAGTTGAAATAAATTGTTCATAGCAAAGGGCATAATAATAGCAAAGGAGCAAGTCAACTAATATCCACAGCTCAAAAATGATCACTCCCTTATAGTGATAGCCCTGTCTTTGTGGAAATAGCAAGATCTATCAGTCTACCCTAGAGAGTACCTCTATCCAACATATTCTATTGAAAAGTGTTTTCAATGTCTTTGGGGGAATGTCTTCATCATAAAGGAGTTTTAGTTGGCATTGGAGTGCATTCTAAAATGCTTGCATCGTGGAGTGGGCATTTATCTGCTGACTCTAAAGCCTCACAGAGGTCTGACTCTTCAGTGGAATTAGAGTCAATGTTATGATCTGTGCCCAGACTACTTGTGTTTATAGCCAAGAGGTCTGCAGAAAGACCTGGAGGCAGCTGGCACTTGATCAACCAATAACTAGAGCCTGCAGTATAAATATTCCTAAAGTTATGTTTGGGGAAGCCCCATAACTTCTGAAGGCTCACTCCTGGAGAAGGGCAGAGGTGGGCCAGCCAGGAACCTGACTTTCTTGCCAGTTTTGAAAACATTCACAGATAGCATTGCTGAGGAAAGCTGGAGAGGCGGGAATAAGTTGTGCATGCAGGGTCCTCTGTGCAGGGCAGAAAACCTGAGGCACTGTCCTGGAAATTGGAGAGTAATGTCTGTCCTTCTTAATAGCCTAGCTGTAACCCACTGTGGAGGCAGTAGGACATACCTGCCTGCAGTTTGGACCCAGGGGAGGCAGAGCTTACATAGATTATCTTCTCCTCCCGATCCGTGTTCCTTGGTAACAGGTTGCAGTTAGAGTCAAATGTGCCAAGTGACTCAAAATTAGATCTAATCCCAACTGGCTCAGAATCTCAGCTCAGCGTCCGGACTCACTTACCTCCAGGATATAACTTCACGTTTTCAGAATCTCAGTTTCCTTATTTATAAATTTCTCATATAATGGAGCCTGCAGCTATAGCCCTGTGGCATCTGATCCCATCAGATCTCGGAAGCTAAGCAGGATCGGGCCTGGTTAGTACCAGGATGGGAGACCGCCTGGGAACACCAGGTGCTGGAGGCTTGGGAGAAGGACCCAGCAACCCACTCCCAAAAATCAGTCTGCCACTGAAAACCCTATGAACAGCAGAGAAGCACTGACAAAGTGTTTGGTCCGTGTATGTAGGGTCGCTATGAGTCAGATACGGACTTGATGGCACCAAACAACAACAACATATAATGGGAAAACACTGAGATGTCTTTAAACTTCCTCCCCCCTGCTTATATGCTTATAGCCTGATCTGGATGTTTCCTTTTTAGACCTAAGAGAACTCTTTCTTCTGGGGATGTGGAGCTCTGTGCTACCCAAGTCTTTCCATCTCTTGCTTGGCAGACTGTGCTCTCTAGCTGGTATTAGACAGGGCACCTCTTCTCTGTAAATCAGGACTGGTCCCCAGCCCTTACCCGACCCAACTGACTCCTTAAGAGAAGCAACCATGCCACGTACAGAGCTCATAAGGCCATCCACATGGTCCAGAGAGCTAAATGAAGACATTCGCTATAGAATAATGTTTCCGTTGAAATTTAGCCTGTGTCAGAGCTGAGAAAGCTTGGATTTTTGATGAAGCCTCTTTGGGAAGAGGGAGTTATCACTTGGTCATCTGCTTAGGAAAAGATAGTGTGATGCTTGCTAAGTATCCTCATTACAGTGTTCTGTCCTTGCAGTGCACAAGCCACCGGATAATCCAGTGTGCAGTGCTGATCACCAGTGTGGATCTGGGCTGGTGGGAGGAGAGAAGGTGGAGGGAGCAACTGTCACTTAGTGCCAAAGATGCATGAGCTGCCATTTTCCCAATCCATTAAGGAGCATCACATTCATCAAAAGTTCTAAAATATATTCAGTGGCCCCCCACATGATGGCTTGTGAATAATTTCCCAAGTTGGCTTGTAAAAGGAAGGCTTGAAGGTGAATATAAGAATATTTGAGAATGGTGAAGACATGGAATTACTTGCCCCAGGGGTGTGGCTCACTGTGCAAACCCAAATGGTTTGAGGAAAGGCTTAGGTGGCATTTCCAAGAGGCTGTCCCACACAGGAGTCCAGGGTGATGCTTCAGAAAGGATCAGGACCATTGGGAAGTGCTGAGGGTCACAGTCCTCTCTTGGGGCTATAAAATGGACACGTGCATATCAAAGGCCTGAGATCTTTGTAAAGATGCCTATTTCATTCAACTTCTTCCATCGCTTCCCAAACTTATTGATTCTGGATCCCTTTTGAGGTCTCTAATGTCATCCCATTCTTCCATCACAGCCCAGACTTTGGGAAACACTGGCATGTTTCCAGCACATTCTTCCTCCTTGTGACTGTCCTCAAAAGTGGGATCAGGAGATGAACGAAGAATGCACTCGACCAATGTGTCATTGGTGACACATTCATATTCTCACAGTTTCCACAAACTACTTTGAACAGGAGAAATTCATGAGCACTTAAACATCTAGGAAAGCACCTGAAGACAGAAATCAGAGCAGAGATAACAGAATCCCGTGGACATCCCGTGGCACTTGCCTTATCATAGGCTGAGGGCAGAACCATAGTGGAACACATGATCACCCATGGGATAATTACATTTGGATTTTTGGTAAATGAGACATTAATCTGTTGGAAACATTTTATGACACTGAAGTTGGAGCATGTGGCACAACTATTTATTTTGCAGGATAGTCTTGGTGTGTTGGGGGGGTCTTCTTGCCTGAGATGCCTTCATTTTGGGAAACTGGCTTAAAGTCTAATTTCTAAAATCTTAAAATTCCAAACCAACTTATATTTCTGCTTCCCCTCTTGAGAGCATTGGCAAATGCAGATACGTGTTCACAAGATTTAGATAGCTATCTTGGAGCGCTAATATGAGTAAGTTGTTATTTATCTTGGACTTAAGAGGATTTGAAGGTTTTAGTTACAGGAAGACAGAGAGAGGGTCACTTTCATTCTTAATGAGCAGTTTCTTTGGAGCTTATTAAACAGAATGAAGCTGATTATGCCCATCAGCCATATCTTCCCTGAAATGATTTGGATGGATAACAGAGCACTAATAATTAAAAATAAATATCACTCGTAGTCATTCTGCCCCCACAGGATCTTGGATTCTTATTGAATACAGTAGGCAGATCTCTCCCTTGATTCTTGCTGTGTTTTTAGTTAGCAATCATACGGTATTGTGACGAAAGGACAGGCTTAGGAATTAGGCAAAGTTAAATCTACAATTTAACAGCCATGCCCTAGAAAGTTATTTTACCTTTGTGAACTTCAAGATCCTCATCTGTAAAATATGCTATTCATAATGTTTTCAATGGCTGATTGTTTTTTGGGAGTGGGATGCCAGGTCCTTCTCCCATACTACACCTTAGAATTTCTGTTAAACAAGCAAGCCAAAAAAGGCCTGTTGGAATAGCAAAGGCAAAAGGATTTAGAATCTCACCGACATGGATTTGAACTCTAACCTTGACACTGCTTAACCTCACTCAACTCATGATCATTCTGATATTATCCACTCACTGAAAGACATAAGAGTAGGGTAGCAGCATCTAATTCACTGATATCACCTGCCTTGTGGGGCAGGGTGAAAATTAAGTGGGGGAAGGCTAAGGGAGGGCTTTATAAACACCATTACATTTGGATTTTTGGTAAATGAGACATTAATCTGTTGGAAACATTGTATGACATTGAAGTTGGAGCACGTGGCACAACCATTTATTTTGCAGGGTGCTTTTGGTGTGTTGGGGGGGGGGGGTTTCTTGCCTGAGATGCCTTCATTTCCAGAAACTGGCTGAATGATCATGAGTTGAATGATGTTAATGGTTTTTCTCTCCTAGGCATTGTCAAGTGGATTAAATAACATGACAGTGCTGTGCTATTTTTGTTGTTATTATTCGGACCCTGTTGATGTCCCTCAATGGTCACCCAGGTAGAAACTTGAATGAAAGGATGGTAGAGGTCTTCAGTGGTACCACCCTGACATCCACTCTCATCATATCTTGGAAGCTAAGAATGCAGATCCGGGGGTCAAAAAGACATGAACTAGAATCTTGACTGTGTGGCCTTGGGAAAATCACTTTACTTCTCTGAGCTTTGGCTTCATCATCTGTAAATATTGTGACCCTTAAATTCCCTGCAGAGTTGGGAGGATTGGGTGGGAAAACTCAGGAATACTCCCTGAACACATTCTTGCCTGGGAGCAAGGAATGGCACCTATTCTTAGTCTGGCTTTTGCGGGGATCGGGTAGGGTATGGTGTGGATGGATGGAGCAGGGATAGCTGAATTTAACTTCAGGCCTATGAAGAATGAGTGGCAGAAAACAGGACAGATCACTGAAGAGATAGCTTAAGTCAGTTTATAAATGAAATGGCTAAAAAATGCAGTACTATTTCATAGTCTGGTTACTTTTATCATCATAGACTGCTGCCTCTAGATTATACTGGAAGTTTAGGATGCATTTATTCAACTCATATTTATTAACCATCAACCATGTGCTAGGACCTGGGCTAGGCACTGGAGATAAAGTGCTTTATTATGAAGAGAGATCCATTAATGAAAAACACCTCTGAAATCAGGAGCAAACAGACTTTCATCTTCCTCCTGTCCCTGCCACAGTGGGTACTTGAGCCCAGTGAGATGAAATCACTTACACAAGAATCTGAGGATTTTGTAAGTAGCAAATTACCAGAGTTCCAAATACAGCATATTTGTTTAGATATAGTATCCGTGGTGTCTTGGCCCGGTTTTAGCACACATAATTTTTCTCTCTTGGAAGGTTCTCACTCTCTCCACCCTCCCACTTTGCATCATTCTAACCCATCCTTCTGAACGTAGTTTGAGGGGCACCCGTTCCATGAAGCCTTCTTGGACTACTGGTTAGATTAGGTACCTCCCTACAACCCATAGTTCTTGCTTTGTGTTTCCTTACCTATAGTTTAGAATCCTACATTCAATATCCCCCTGCTGTGAATGTCTTCCTCCTAGACTAAGATCTCTTGTTATCAGAGGCTGTCTAGCCCAGGAATTGTTATGTTGGGGGAAATAATGATGTGGTTTGAATAGTTTGAGGTGACACAATTAAACCATAAAGATGCCATAATTGTCACTATTATTATGCCTATGCTAATATTTACATAGCCTGCAGCCATACCAACTGAGGCATCTTATCTAGTCAGATCTCAGAAGCTAAGCAGGGTTGGCCTTGGTTAGTACTTGGATGGAAAACTGCCTGGGGGCACCCGGTGCTGTAGGCTAGGGAGAAGGACCAGGCAACTCACTCCCCTGCCTCCCCCCTAAAACAAAAAACAATCAGCCATTGAAACCCTCTGAATAGCAGAGAAGCACAACAATAGTGTTTAGTCTGTTGTTCATAGGGCCACTATGAGTCAGGTCATTCTGAGTCAGGTCGCCATGAGTCAGACACTGACTCAAGGGCACCTAACAACAACAACAACAACAATAACAACAACAACATTATTTAAATAAGGTTTTGCAGTTTATAAAGCCCTACCTTAGCCTTCCCTCACTTAATTCTCACTCTGCCCCACAAGGCAGGTGATATCAGTGCATTAGATGCTGCTACCCTACTCTTATGTCTTTCAGTGAGGGGATAATATCAGAATGATCATGAGTTGAGTGAGGTTAAGCAGTGTCAAGGTTAGAGTTCAAATCCATGTCGGTGAGATTCTAAATCCTTTTGCTTTTGCTATTCCAACAGGCCTTTTTTGGCTTGCTTGTTTAACAGAAATTCTAAGGTGTAGTATGGGAGAAGGACCTGGCATCCCACTCCCAAAAAACAATCAGCCATTGAAAACACTATGCATACAGAGAAGCACTGACAATGGTGTTTCGCCTGTTGTACTTAGGGTCTCTATGAGTCAGACCCCAACCCAAGGGCACCTAACAATAACAAGGTAGAGTGTGACAATTTCCTCTGAACTGACTGTGACTATCATTGTCTTAAATCAAACAGCCATGATGACCTCCAGAAGACCTTGTCCGACAGTCATGGCAATGAAATCAACCAAACAGTGATTGGTTGCGTTTATGGTGGTTGAGGGCCTTGGGGTTCGCACGTGGAGAGGGGATGGCCAGGAGAGTCTTGTGAGACCCCTCCCTCCTGAGATTCCCCCTGCCTCTATGTAAGAGGCAAATAATTGATGCAGGGAGGGAAGTCTTCGGGCAGAACTCCATGGTGGGAGTTCTTCAGAGGGTTTCCTCCCCATGGTGTAGCTGGCTGTGAGTCTCCCATGCCCCTGTAGGCCACCCCAATGAATTCATTGGATTGTCCAATTTAAATTGATATACTCTTTCTCTGGTCTGTCTGCACCCTCTGTGTATCTGATGTGAAGGGACCTCTCCTTTATGTCTCCCCAGGAAAAGTGGTTCATGCAACATAAGGAAGGAGAAATAAACACAAAAATGTACATTTTGCCCATGCATACAATGGATCCAGGGGCTGGTACAGCAAATGAGAAGACTTTGGTAAAGCATCTGTGTTAGTCAGACTTTCAATGTTGTGGCAAAATGTCTGATAAGATCCACTTAAAGGAAGAAGGATTAACTTTGACTTACAGAATTAGGCGTTTCAGTTTGTGGTCACTTAGCTCCACTACTTTTAGACTGTGGTGAGGCAGAGCATCATGGTGGAGAGGGCATGAGTGGAGCAGAGCTGTTTACCGCATGGTGAGTGGCCAAGAAGGAGAGAGGGAAGAACGAAAGGAGTGGGAGAGATGGGGATCAAGGTCATAGAGCTCGCACTAGCACGCTTCCTCTTTCTTCTGTTTTTGTTCCATCAGGACCAGGGAGTACTGAATGGTACTGTCCACATTCAGGGTGTGTCTTCCCCCTTAGTTGCTGTCACACATCCCAATTGTCTCTGGAAACCCCCTCACAGATACACCCAGAAGTATGTCTTATAAATCTTCTAGGTATCTCTGAGTCCAATCAAGCTGACAATCAAAATTAATCATCACAGAGTCTGGACCACTCCTTCTAAATTATTTACCCCTGCCTGATTTTATGAGACTTATGCAAGGTCAGCCTGCAGTGGTAGTACCACTATGGCATCTGAGCCCATCAGATCTCAGAAGCTAAGCAGGGTCGGGCCTGGTTAGTACTTGGATAGAAGACCACCTGGGATCACCAGGTGTTGCAGGCTTGGGAGAAGGACCCAGCGGCAGCCCACATCCAAAAAAACAATCAGCCATTGAAAACCCTATGAATAGCAGAGAAGCACTGACAATACTGTTTTGCCTGTTGTAAGTAGGGTTGCTATGAGTTGGACACTGACTCAACAGTACCTAACAACAACAACAACAATTTTATGAGACCTAGTCAAGGTCAAAAATCTAATGATCCAGTAAAGCTTGTTGTTGTTAGATGTTGTTGAGTCGGTATCTGACTCTTGGGACCCACATACAACAGGCAAAACACTACTGTCAGTGCTTCTCTGCTATTCATAGGGTTTCCAATGGCTGATTGTTTTTTGGGAGTGGATTGCCGGGTCCATCTCCCAAGCCTCCAGCACCTGGTGTTCCCAGGCAGTCTCCCATCCAAGTACTAACCAGGCCCGACCCTGCTTAGCTTCAAAGATCTGATGGGATCAGATGCCACAGTGGAATGGCTGCAGGCAGTAAGGCTTAAGCTGAAAATATTGCAAATAGCTATAATGACCGAGAGCACATTTCTCCTGAGACCCATGGGCTTGAAAGGACCAAGCATGTTATAAAAGGAGACAGGGACAGGTCAGAAAGGAAATGAGCTTTTTTATCCCTACAGTACTGTTTTCCATGGGTCCTTTCCTGTGCTAGTCCTCCTGTGTGGATTTTACCAGGGCCAGCAAGGCAGGAGGCCCATCCACGCCCAGACTAGTGATCGGGGAGTAGCATCCTTCCTGAGTCAGAGTCAACCTGAGTAAGGTGCACACACCTGGTGCCCTGAGGTAGCACAGCAAGTGGGGAGTGTTGTGATCAGGTCTGAATGAAGCCAGGTTGACAGTGGAACTTCAGTCTGAACCTCGAGTCTGAAGGACAAATTCACAACATGGCAACACCTTATCCTGGAGGCGGGAAGGCTGTGAAAGCACGGGGCACCCCCTCTGAATGGTTTTCCTTTTGACCCATTGTCCATGGCTCAGCCACTCTCTCCTCCCACCACGGTGAACATGGCCTCTGAGGTCCTCTGCTCCTGGTTGAACCAAATGTCATAGAAAAGATGGAGGAAAGCGGAAATTGGAAGTACTGGAAGATGTGCTGCTTCCTGGCTTTGAGTTACATTGTCGCGATGCCTCCAAATTGAAGTCCATTTTAAGAGGCTGTGTTGAACTTTTCTCATGTTCTGTCTCCAAAAAAGGCAGTGTGGTATAGTGAGCAGAGCACTGCATTTAGACCAAGAAAAGATCCAGGTCCAACACTAACTGCATCCATTACAACCAGTGTGATAGAGGACAGGTAAATACTTCTCTGCACCTATGTCTTATTTTGGTAAAATGAGAGTAATCGGACCTCTCTGGCAGTGGGGTTGCTGAGGATGAGGGATGATGTCCAGTGCTGACCACATAACAGGTGCTCAGTGTACGGCATACGACAGCTTTCTAGGTAGGAGAGAGTGAAAGCGTGTCCCAGTAGAGGGGGCTTGCATGGTAGAGGACCAGGACCAGAGATCTAGTCTCAGCTCAGTTCCTGATTGCCATACCATCCAGGTCAGCTGCTATGCACCTTTTGGGATCATAAAAAGCAATGTTATTGTTTTAATTCACAGAATTGAAGTCATAACATTTGCCCTTCCTCTCCCTAAGGATTTTGTGGAGTTTGAGTGGCTTTGACGCACCTGCGATCTTTTCCTACCTCTGCAATGAGAGAGGCTGGGCCTGTGGTCTGAGGGGTGAAGGGGCTGGCTCTCCTGCCTGCCTGAGGGTCCCATCTTTGCAGGTGGGTTTAGTTGTTCCCAGCCCTGGGCTGCACATTGGAATTGACTGAGGAGCTCTAAGACCTCCTCACACCTGGGGCTCATTCCCTCTGCGTAGACACCAATGCGATTTGTCTAGGGTGCAGTCTGGGTATTGAGAGTTTTTGCAAAGCTCCCCAAGTACTTCTATTGTGCAGCCAGTGTTGGAAACCAGCGCTTTGGAGGACAGCAGACCTAAAGAAACGCATGCAGCAGCTCATATTTAACCATCTCTGATTCTATCAGTGTGTATTGAGTGCTTGCTTTTCAGGCAAGTTCATTACTCTGGATAATAGCAGCCGCTCAGTTTCTTATTGGGCGAGATTGAATTGGACATGCTCTTGGCTCATGTTTAAGTCACTGGACCCACACTCTCCTCCTCCGCCAATGGCTTGTCCTAAATGATCATGGTTACATCGTGACTCATCTGGCCACTGGCTATGTCCTTATTTCAGCTCTATATCTGAAACTTATTGCAGGCAAAGGTCATTCCTTCATCTCAGGCTTGGGTGGGGGGGGGACACTGGCATTTACTGAGACCCTACACAGATTCTCAAACTATTGTTCTTGTTGTTAGGTGCCATCAAGTGGGTATCTGACTCACAGCGACCCTATGTACAACAGATAAAGCAGTATTATTAGTGCTTCTCTGCTATATGTAGGGTTTTCAGTGGTGGATTGATTTTTGGGAGTGGGTTACCAGGTCCTTCTCCCAAGCCTACAGCACCTGGTGTTCTCAGGCAGTCTTCCAGATGCCATAGGGGCATGGCTGCAGGCTCTCAAAATATAGGTGCATCAATATTGCCCAGGGGGCTGTGAAAATGCAGGTTTCTTGGCACCCTCCCCAGTGGTGGGGCTGAGAGTCTGCATATCTAGCAACTTTTCAGGTGGTCCTAAAGCTGTGGGTCCAAGGAACACACTTTGAGAACCCTGGTCTAGACACTCTAGGTTCTGTTATGATTTACTTTGAATCTCCAAAGTATATGCAGATAGGTACAGCTGTTGTCATCTCAGAGAGTTCAACAAAGAAACATCTTGCTAAGTGGCTTGTTAAGGGGCACAACTTTTAAGTGACAAAAGTCAGGATTTGCACTCAGGACTACCTGACTCCTAAATCTTCCCTTTTCCATGAAATCTGCTGCCACCTGTCCGACCACTGTTGGGTTGCTGCCCTATCCTTGGTCATGTTCCAAGCACCGAGTGACAAGTGATACCTCCTTGACTCAAATCCTCTTTTGCTGTCCCCATGGAGGAAAGAGGCTCAGAGAGATGCTGAGGTTTGTGTGGCAGCAATAGCAATAGGAGCCTGTGATTCTCACAGCCTTCCAGAGACCAAGAGCTCAAAAGCTTCTCCTGTTGAACACCTGTGCTTGTGATGGGTCCAGGTAGGGGGGGGTCTGTGGGCTCCTGAGGGCAAGAAAGGCTTGAACAACATGGTTAGAGCACAGGAAGAGGTATTCTAGCCTCTACCCCTTCCTTGATTGTGGCTTTTGTCACTAGGCAAGCATGAGAGCAGTCAGGATCTCCTCTGCTGTTTAGTGTCCCTTCTCTGGACCTAGAGAGTGTCCCAAATCCTGTCTCTTTCCTAATGGGATAGACTCCCTGATTCTGAGGTTCCATCTGGCCTGGCACAGTCATGCTCTGCCTTAGCTTTGACCAGATGGACACTGCTTGTCACCAGCAAAATTGAGCAGTACCGGTGACTGTACTGGAGCTCCTTTGGGGTGGGGTACACAGTGGGAGCAATGGGAAGCTGTGCATCCCAGGGGCTGGTATATAGCAGCAGGGCTGCAACTGTGAATTTTGGAAGTCTCTTTGGTTGTGTTTCTGGAAAATTGGGCTGGTTTTGGGAAATAATGGCAGTAATAACAAGGGAGATCACACCTTGCCTGGCCAGCACAGGGACCACTGAGAAGAATCCCCCACTGACTTCTGGGGTGATCACTGGGTGAGACAGCGTATGTCCAGTCCCAGAAGCTCAGCCAGTTGGCCCTAGCAGGCTCTGGTGTCAGAGACCCAGCCTCCGGCCCCACCCAGCCCTGGCAGGGACGCTGCACATAGCATGGCTGCGCAGCAGCTGGGCCCTGTGTCCATGGCCTGGGCTCTGTTCTCACCTCCTAAGGAGAACCAGTGGCTGCACACTGCCCAGATCCAGGTCACAAAGGGCCTTTGCTTGGCTCCTGAAGGGAGGCCCATTGCCTTAAGGACTTGATTACCCAAGAGGGCTTTCGGCTTGAGTATTCCCAAACCTGTCTCCTCCAATTAAGATAGACAGGAAGAAGGGAAGAAAGGGAAGGACGGAGGGAAGGAAGGATGGGGAGGGAGGGAGGGAAGAAAGAAGGAAGGAAGGGAGGGAGGGAGGAGGGAAAGAAGGAAAGAAAGAAGGAAGAAAAGAAGAAAGGAAAGAAAGAGACAAGAGGCCCCATTCTGTGGGAGTAAAAAGCAACAGAGGTCCCAGGCTCCACTTCCTAGTGGGTCAGTGTTCATACCTTACTTCATTCTTCCCCTTGTCCAGTTAATGTTGTCACTTGTGGTTTGTATAATGAGTCTGGGAGAGGGGTCTGCATTCTTTGGTACATCTGGGCACTCGGACACATTTGCAGCATCCTGACTTGCCTTGTGTTGCTTCCTTTGGTTGACTGATGAGGGCAGGACTCATGTCTTCAATGGCAATGTTGTCAGGACTAATGGAGGCAGCTGCTCAGGAAAGGGTCAGCCCAGGGAGGACTCACTTGAGTTCAGAAAGGCCACTGGTAGAGGGACCCTCAACCTGACGTGAGATTCAGAGGACCACGGGACTCTTCAGGCGGCCAAGGCTGAGGCAGCCTCTCAGGGAGACGACTTCCTCTAAGGGGACACAGAGCAGAATGTCCTGGGCAAATGCTGAACAGTTGAGCAGAGTGGGGTCCACCCATCTATAGTCACACCTGGTGCCAGAAACTCCCAGTTCCATCTACTAAAGTTATAGCAAATGTCATGAATGACCAAGTTTTGCACCTGGCTTCCTATGATCATTTTCCTTGTTCTCAAATTCTCTTTCATGCAATGAGAATCATCCTTCTATCTTTGTCTCTGGGCATTCTTGCTCAAGGAATGACCGGTCTAATGCTGTTGGGTCCTTTTGTGTTCCGGAGGGAAGCACAGAGAGGAAGAAGGTGGCATCTCCATCCTGACTTAGCCTCTTGAGACCTAAAGTAACAAGCACTAGATTTCATTGGATCTCAGTTTCCACAGCTGTATAAAGGGAATAATCACGCCCATTCCATCTACCTCTTAGGAAGTCGGGCTGGGATTTAGCTCAGTGGGTAGAGCGCTGTGCTGCAGTCTCTGAGGCCCCGAGTTCAATTCCCAGCACCACAAAAATGGGAGAAGGGCTTGGCAATCCACTCCCAAGGCAATCCTGAAGCACTCAGCCATTGAAAACCCTATGAGGGTCACTATGAGTCGGATACTGACTCGACGGCACCTAACAACAACAACAACAACTTAGGAAGTCAGCAGTGACAGATCTATTTGAAAAGGCTTTGGGATGTTGTAGGCAACTTTAAAATCTGCAAGTATAAGGAGCAGCAGATTGACCTGGACTGAAAGCACCTCTCCTGTTTACTAACAAAGCAGCCAGTGAGTTCTCAGAGCCCTGATTTCTCACCTGTCTGATGGGAAGGACAGTCCTCCCATTGCAGGACTGCAGCATTGCGTGTTACCATAGTGTGTATGAAGCATCAGGTACAGCGCCTGGCATATAGCATAAGAACTTGCAACAGCAGTTGCTGTTAGAATGATTGTAATGATTATACTGAATGCACGTCATCATCCTCTATATGACCATAGGCATTTCTGCCAGGTAGACCCAACTCTATCTCAGAATCTCCTTCCCTCCTTTTGCTGCAGTGGCGTTTGCACTGATTCAGCCTTGCTGAGCCTTCCTGCAGGCTGGATGGAGTACATTTTCTAGAGCCACTTGGGCTTGTGCTTCCTGCATTTTGTAACATTTGTGTCAGTGTTTTCCAGAGAAAACAGTCAATAGGGTATATGTATATCCTGTTGGTTCAAATAGATGTGCATGTCTATATGTATGAACACAACACATACACACACATATATCCCATGTGTCTGTCAGCTTGTCGTGCTGCAGGGGCTTGCATGTTGCTGTGGTGCTGAAAGCTATTCCATCAATATTTCAGAAACCAGCAGGGCAACCCATGGTGGACGAGTTTCTGCTGAGCTTCCAGACTAAGACTATGGCAAAGGACCTGGCAGCTCACTCCCGAAACAATTACCCATTGAAACCCTATGAATAGCAAAGAGACGCTGTCAAATATAGTGCCAGAAAATAAGTCCCCCAAGCTGGAAGGCATTCAAGAAATGACTAGGGAAGAGTTGCCTCCTCAAAGTAGTGTGGACCTTAATGATAGGAATGGACTAAAGCCCCTGGGACCTTCTTTTGCTGATGTGGCATGACTCAAAGTGAGAAGAAACATAGTGACTGCAACAAAGGGCTCGAATATAAAAAGATCGTGTGCATGACACAGTATCAGTTAGTGTTTCATTCTGCTGTACTTAGGGTTGCTATGAGTGGGACCCAACTTGATGGCACCTAAAAACAACAATATATAGATCATATATATATGCTCAGTATGTAGAGTGCTGCTCTGTACTCTCTGAGTCCCTGGATTTGATCCCCAGCACTGCAAAAAATGGGAGACAGACATGGCAATCCACTCCCAAAACAATCCCCCAAACAATCAGCCAGTGAAACCCTATGAACAGCAGAGAAACACTGACATAGTGCCGGGCATGGCACAGTGGCAGGAAGTATTTGGTTTTGTTGTACATAGAGTCACTATGAGTCAGACCTGGCTCAATGGCACCTAAGATAATATGGAGGGCAGAAGTCCCACATTCTAACAATGTGGCATCTGCACACTGGAGAACCAGGAGAGCTGGTGGGATAATTCAGTCCAGGCCAGAGGTTTGAGCATTGGGGAACTCACAGAGAATCTGAAGGCTGAGTAGTGTGCGTGAGCATGCGTGCATACTGCAGGTCCACGTCCCACCTCTAAGAACCGGAATCACCAGAGTCTGAGGACCAGAGATGCGAATCTCCCACCTGGAACAGAGAGAATGAATCGCTCTCTTTCGGCCTTTTTGTTCTATGGATGGATCCGATGATGCCTGTCCACAGGGGTGAGGCTGGATCTTCCTGACTCAGTCCACTGATCCAAATGCTAATTTACTCCAGAAAGCCCCTCAAGGACGCACCTAGAAATAATGGGTTACCAGCTGTGTAGCACCCCTTTGCCCAACTGAGCCAACACAGGATATTAACCATCACACCGATCTGTCCATCGTGGAGGAATGTCTCTGGGTCCACTTGAAGGCAGTATGGTTTGTGTAGGAATGTAGGATGCACTGACAGCAAAACGGCTTCTTTGCCCGAAGCCTTTGATAGAAGGGCGCAGGAAGAGATGTTATGATTCCAGCTTTCCTAATGGGTGAAGGCACCGGAAAGGTGTC
>VMDO01005249.1:0-59298 GCA_007922755.1 Pedetes capensis
TAAAAGGGGGGGAGGGAAGATAAGAATGAGGTCAATATAAATGGACTAGAAATCGCATGTAATTGTTCTAACAAGATAAAAACAAAGACCACTACAGGAAAAGTTTCTATCTTAAACAGAAATGGAACCCAAGGACATATAGAAAAATACTACATAGTAAAAGATAGAGAAGACTTGGATGGGAAACTTAGATGGGAAGCGGGGGGGAAACATAGGGGAGCGGAAGGGGTAACCTATATGAATAATGTTTATCAAATTGCATATATGAAAATTGTCACAATGAAAAGCAAGTCAAAATGAATCACATTATGATGTACATTAAAAAATTCTAAAAAAAAAATGTGCATTAACAAAAAGCAAAGAATGAAAATAAATCATTTAAGTTCCCAACCTCCAAAAAAGTAGGGGCAAACAAAAACAAAGTTAACTAGAAGAAAACAAAGAATTTTAAAGATTACAACAGAATCACTAAGTTAGAACACAGAAAAACAGATTAACACATAAAGAAGTAAATAAGCAAATAGATGATTTGGGAAGAACCAATAAGATAGATAATTAGTTCAACTACTATTATAAATACGAAAACATGAACAAATTCACAAAATAGAAATGACAAAAGGGAAAAACAAAAGCAACTTTTATAAGACTTTTATAAAATCCTACATTAATTTGAAAACTTAGATGAAATATATTCTTTCTGTGAATATATAATCTTTAAAAATTAAAGCTGGAAGCTGGAGCAGTGGTGCATACCTGTAATCCCAGTGGCTCGGGAGGCAGAGGCAGGAGGATCACAAGTTCGAGACCAGAGGCAGTCTGCATAACTTAGTGAGACCCTGTCTCAAAAAGTAAAAAAATAGGCTGGGGGTGCAGCTCAGTGGTGCAGCACTTGCAAAGCATGCAAGCGCAAGGCCCTGGGTTCAACCCCCAATACCACCAAAAAAAAAAAAAAAATGGAAGCTGGGTGTAGTAATGCATACCTGTGATAACAGTACTTGAGAGTCTGAGGTAAGGGAATTGTGAGTTCTAGACAAGGCTCAGCTATAGAGAGTTCCAGTCCAGCCTGGACTACATATTGAGACTATGTCTCAAAAATTTGTTTTAAAATAAAAGATAAAACTGAAGAGATCTAAAATATAATAAAGAAATTCCCACAGAAGAAATACAGAAAGTTGTCAGTGACTCAACTCTCACAAAGAGTCAGGATTATGTCAGGGATGGTAGCACACTCCTGTAAACCTAGCATCTCCGGATGCTTGAACCAGGAGGCTGAAGCAGGAGGATGGAGAATTCAAGGGCAGAGGCAGCCTATGTAACTTAATGAGACTCTATCTCAAAATTTAAAAAATGAGAAATGGGCAGTGGATGCAGCACAGTGGTAGAGCACCTGCAAAGTGTGAGGCTCTGGGTTCAACTCCCAAGTATCATAATTAAAAAAGAAAAAAAAAAGAGGCAGGAATAGTTCATTCTAGAAGGCAATTTCATGTGGTAATGCTACCAAACTTAATGACCAGGCAATTTTGATGTTATATAACTGTTCCAAATATAGGAAAAGAAGAAAACACCAAAAACTATTTTTATACAGGGACAAGCATACTGATTTTTTTTTAAATCTGATAAACATTGCAGTAAGAAGAAAACTAGAGACAAATCACACTTATAATGAATAACAATGCCAATATCCTGAGGAAACCATTAGGAAGCAAAATCCAATAGTACATTTTAACCTGATGTAAGAGTTTAAGGAATGGAAAGATGGTTCAATATTGGGAAATCCATTAATATAATTCACAATACTAATGTATCCAAGACTACAGCCATACCACTGTGGCATCGGATCACCCCGGATCTCTCAAGCTAAGCAGGGTCAGGACTGGTTAGTACTTGGATGGGAGACCACCTAGAAGCACCAGGTGCTGTAGACTTGGGAGAAGGACCCAGAAACCCATTCCCACAAAACAGCCATTGAAAGCCTTATGAATAGCAGAGAAGTACTAACAATACTGCTTCGCCTGTTGTAGATAGAGTCGCTATGATTCAGACACCAACACAACTGCCCCTAACAATGTATCTAAAGAAGAAAGTTCAGATAATTATGTCCATACATGATGAAAAAACTTATGACAAAACTCAATATCCAGTCCAAATGTAAACATGCAATACAACAAGAATGGCTATAGACTTCTCTTCATCTGAGTTCCCCTGAGACAAGGATTTGTGTACAAGTAGTATATTTAGAGCCGGAAGCCGTAGCCCTATGGCATCCGATCTCATCAGATCTCGGAAGCAAAGCAGGATAGGGCCTGGTTAGTACTTGAATGGGAGACCGCCTGGGAACACCAGATACTGTAGGCTTGGGAAACAGACCTGGCAACCCACTCCCAAAAATCAATCCACCATTGAAAATCCTATGAATAGCAGAGAAGCACTGAGAATAGTATTTTGCCTGCTGTACTTAGGGTCGCTATGAGTTGGATACCAACTTGATGGCACCTAACAATAAGAAGTATATTTAGGTTGTGGTTTTCAGGAAACATAATGAAAGAACAGGGAAATGAGAAAAAGCTAATGAAGGGTGTATAGAAAGTTATCATGTGGGCACCTGAGATTTCGTCTTCATAGGATCATCGGAGGGAGCAAGTGCAGTATATATATCTGAGTGGTTCCATAGAAGGATAAAGAAGCTGCAGCATTTATTCACTGACTTCTGATTCTCACTGGAAGGAAGTCCCTCTTAGGAGCAAAAACTCCACAAGATTCCCAGTCAACTCTCACAAGGGCTTTACTCTGCCATAGCTACAGAATGCACTCAGGATAAAGAGGCAGGAAGTTTGCGATGTGGGTTGAACTGCCTGCAGGTATGCATATGCATGTAAATTCAGCCCAGGGACAACTTCTGACATAAGGGAGACACAAAGGGAGCATTCATACTAAAGCTAGACTCAAAGACGCTCATCATCACCACTATAACTAAAACTGTATTGACCAATAGGAGTAGATCAGAAAAAAATATTAGAGGACTAAGATTAGAAAGAAGCAAAGCTATCTGTACTTTGAGATGACTTTGAACTCAATAGAACAAATGAAAATATCAAAATATAAGAGAATTCAGCAAGAAGGCAGTATATAAAAAAGAAATCAATAGCCTTTATATGCCTGCAGCCATAGCCCTGTGGCATCCGATCCCGTCAGATTTCAGAGCTAAGCAGGGTCGGCCTGGTGAGTACCTGGATGGGAGACCGCCTGGGAAAACCAAAAGCTGTAGGCTTGGGAGAAGGACCTGGCGATCCCTTCCCAAAAATCAATCTGCCATTGAAAACCCTATGAACAGCAGCGAAGCACTGACAATAGTGTTTCCCCTGTTGTACAGAGGGTCGCTATGAGTCGGATACCGACTCGATGGCACCTAACAACAACAACAACAAGCCTTTATATAATAAAATATCAGAAGATGTAACATGAGGGAAGACAATTTATAGCTACAAAAAAAGCTTAACAAGAAATGTACAAAATCAAATGATGTGAGGAAAACCTCTGAAATATTATTGAAGGTTTCAAAAGTAGCATGAAAAAGAGACAGTATATGTATGAAAAGGAAAATTCAAAGTCAAGTCTCCCTAATTTAATGCAATACAATAAAAATACTATTTGTTTTCCTGGAAGTAGACAAACTGTCCCTAAAATTAATATGGAAAAGGAAACTTTAAAACAGATAGGATAACTGACAAAAATAAATGATGGAAGAACAGCCCTATTAACTATCAAAACGCATCTCTTCATTCAGGCACACTAGTGCAGGCCTGTAATCCTAACTATTAAAGGATGGATACTTAGGTTCTTTAAAGATATTTCCAATGCCATATTATGGAATACTATGCAATAGTTAAGCAGAATAAAGTAGAATTATGAACATTTAGATGAGAACATTTCCAAAACAAAGTGTTAAAGAGACACAAACTTCAAAGAAATTTCAATGGTATAATACATTGTTTGAATAATTTAACAAAGATTATAACTAATAAATTTTTACAGGTACATCTCCATTTTACAGAGAAAAATGATAGAAATGATAGATACTGAAAGACTGTTACTTTTAAGGAGAGAAATATTATAAGGAGAAATAATCAAAGGGACAGTCAATTCATTGTATCATTTTTTTAAACAATGGGGGAGGCAATTTAATATCTGTGTAATAGAAAAAGGAAACTTATCTATATGAATTATTCTAAGATGATCATACATTGAATCTTCCCTCATAGACCATTTTTGTAGAAACTGAACAGTTCATGTGATAATTTTTCCTAGGAAAATTTTTATAGACAAAACTACCTTCTTTTAATTTAAAACCTGGGGAAAAGGGTAAACATTAGATGACTTTCATTTATGTGTTTCATTTGTTGCATCATTTCACATTTCTAATTATCAGACTAGAAAAACAGCTTGGACAGAAAGAAGACTTAAATGAAGCCCAATTTTACAAACCCTATCCATAGTTTAACAATTGTGTTCTATCACCTGCAAAATAAATCTTTAAAGCCTTGCGTACATCAATGTTAACATATTCTAAACCTCTGTACCTTAATTTTAGCATCAAACATAGGGGTCTCTTTCAAGAGAAAAATCCTTCAATATTATTAGCCATGCAAAACAGAAGCCAAAATGTAAAGTGCAAATATAAGAAGGAAATAAAATGTTACACAAAAGTGCAAGACAAAAAGTGTGCAATCCATTCCTCTAGTTATATAATCAAATACTAAAATAATTCTCAGATACACTGGCTGTTAAATAGGGAAGGAGTGGATGAATAAAAAACTTACTCTAATTTAAACAAAATTAATAAAGAAATGTTCTGCATGGATTTTTTTCCTGTTTCTACTTCTAATCATTTATCATGCAAATGAAAGCAGTAATGGAAAATGTAAAGAAAACAAATTCTGCACTATACTGAAACCCGAATCCAGCAAGAGATAAGATTGAGTATCAGAAGGAAGGGGACTGAAAATTAGCTGTCTGTACAATAACTGGGAGGGAAAATGGTTTTATTTAGCCTGGAGGGATTTTTTTGTAGCAAAAAGCTAAATTAAAATCCAGTCTATTAAATTCAGTATCATACTAGAAAATGCCTTTTCCTTGCACTTTTAGATAAATTTTCATTGATCTCATTTTACGCATGATTACATTTTTAATGAGTTGTGCAATATTTCTAGGCTAATTTTAAATCCCCTCTCTCCTCTCGCCCCCTCCACTTACTGCTTGCTGGATTAACATTTCTGATAAATTGTTAGACCAGAAAGAAGCAGCATTACCAAGATGAAATAAATTACTACCATTTTTTTTCGCAGCTCTAAAATGATAATAAGAGAATACAAAATGCCCACTGTCTAATTGTGCCACATCTTCCAATTCATTTCACAAAACAATTATTTTATTTGTATGTAATAGGCATGTTACCTTGTGTTTATTATAAGTGACCTTGTGCAGTATACAGTCTATCAGAATAAGAAAGAATATCACCCTAACACTGATCAAGTAAATTTGGTGTATAACTATCTTATAAAGTAATAGCCTTTTTAACTAAACAACATTGAGACAAATGGAAAATCTATACACTGAGAAAGAGTTATTTAAAAAAATAGACTGTTTAAAATTAACTTTTGAGCAAAACAAAAAATACTACTATGCAATAACTTTAAAAGACCCAATCCTAGTCTAGTGTGATGGAACATGCCTGTAATCTCGTCAGTCAGGAGGCTAACAAAGTAGGATTGAGAGTTCCAGTCTAGCCTGGGCTACACAGTGAGACTGTCTCAAAAGTACACAACAATAACAACAGCAACAACAACCAAAAAAACATTCCTGTGTGAAGCAGGAGACTGGGCTAGTTTCTTGAATACAGTCTTACATACTGGGAAGGGCTAAGGTTTAGTTTAGCTAGTAGAGTGCTCCTCTGCACTCTCTGAGGATCTAGCTTCAATCCTCAGCACCACAAAAAATAAATAAATAAAAATATAAATAAATAAATAAGTGGGAGAAAGACATGGCAATCTCCTCCACAAGTAATCCTGAAACAATCAGCCATTGCAAATTCTATGAGGGTCGCTATGAGTTTGACCCAACTCAATGGCACTTAACAACAACAACATGGCAAGAAGAGAGATGACTTGATGGGAGCCACTACAATTCCATCCTCTAGTCAAGAAACAAAGTTAGAAACTATTAAAATTGAAATCTATCACCAAGACCTTCGTAAGGATACTTAAACATCTGTGCTTCCTTCCCATCTTACTTATTTTTATACTTCTCTGATTCCTGGTGCTAACCAATAACAAAACTTTATAAACAAGTTAACCTTTGTAACTGGAAGACAGATTAGAAGATTAAGCAAAATAAAATGCATTCTATAGTGCTTACAAGTGATATGCATAAAAAGTACAGACCCGGAAAGACTGAAAATAAACATACAGGAAAAGATTTGCCAGGCAAATGCTACCTAGAAGAAAACTGGTATGTAAGGCAATATTTTTTAGTAACATTAGTACCAATGTACAAATTAAAGAGAGAAGCTTTGAAAGGAATGAAAGGGAAAATGCACAAGAATATGTATACGTTTATATATGTATATATACACACATGCACATATATACCCATACTGGCACACGAGCATGTGCACATGTGTGCACACACACAGCATTAATTCATGTCCCTAGCAAAATATAGCAGTCAAAACTTCAAATTATAAAGCAAAAGTGGCAGAGAAAATGACAAAGGAAAACTTGAACATATTAAGACATAGAAGCTGTAAAAAGATACACAAAATAAACTGCTAGGGACAAACTATAATGTTCGATATGACCAATACACTGTATGAGATTAACAGTACATTAGACAGAACAGAAGAAACAATTACTAAACTTGAAGGCACAGAGAGTACAAACTTTTAAAAATCAAACAGATTTTTTTAAAGACAAAAAAATGAATAAAGCACAGTAAACTGTGGGACAACTTCAAAAGGCCAAATATTATGTAACTAGCATCTTTGAAAGGCTAGAGATGAAATACACATTTGAAGAAACAATGGCTGAAATTTTACCAAATTTGATGACAACTACAATCCCATAGATCCAGGAGTTCAAAGAAGCCAGAGCACAAGAAACATGAAGAAAACTAAGGTATATCATAATCATATTGCCTAAAAGTAGTGACAAAGAGAAAAATATTAAAAGCAGCCAGATGGGGTAAAGAAACATCATATACATGTAAATGGTCTAATAACCCCAATTAAAAGGCACAAATTCTCAAAATAGAAAAAAGTACCCAACTGTATGCTGCTATAATTTTTAAAGGTTAAAAGTAAAAAGTAAAGATAAAGTAAAGTTATCCTATATTAACATAAATTGAAAGAAAGGAAGAGTGCTACATTAATATCAGACAAAGTAAATTTCAGAGCCAAGACAATTAATAAGGATGAAAAAAATCATTTTTATAATAATGTAGGAGTTGATTCATCAAGAAAACATTAAAGTCACAAACATTTATTCATGTAATAACACACCATCAAAACACAAAAAGCAAAAATTAGAACTATAAAAAGCAGAGAAATCTATAATTATACTCTACAATTTCTAACTACCTCAATAATTGATGCTTTCAGTCATTGCGGCATCCCATCCTGTCAGATCTTGGAAGCTAAGCAGGGTCGGGCCTGGTTAGTACTTGGAAGGGAGACCATCTGGGAACACCAGATGCTGTAGGCTAGGGAGAAGGACCCAGCAACCCACTCCTAAAAAACAATCAGCCATTGAAAACCCTATGAATAGCAGAGAAGCACTAACAATAGTGTTTCAGCCGTTGTACATAGGGTTGCTATGAGTCAGACACTGACTCAAGGGCACCTAACAACAACAACAATTGATAGAAAATTAATGATATAGAAGATATAAATAATGCTGTCAACTAATTTTATTTAATTAATATATAATTTCATACCATATTCCACCCATACAATTTCATACAATACTCCAGCAGTGGAATACACATGTGCTTTACATGCTTACGGTCTAAATAAGATAGATATTGGAAGCCATAAAAGAAATCTTAATAAATTAAAAAGCATTCAAGCAACACAAAAGATATGTTCTCTGACCACACTGCAATTAAATTAGAAATCAGTAATACGAAGAGTTTTGAAATAATCCCCAAGGATTTAGAAAGTAAATAATATACTTCAACATAATCCATGAGTAAAGGAAGAAATCAAACACAAATCACAATTTTGAACTGAGTGAAAATTAAAACATAATAATTCATGACTATTTCTGTACTGTATTTCTAGAATAAACTATTCTCCTGAGACAATGATGATAACTACACTTAGGAAGATCATCTAAGATTCTGTTACATTTTAGATATGAAGTTTCCCTCCCAAAAAAGGGTCAGTATTGAAGGGTTGGTCCCCTGGTAGTGGCACTTTTTGAGTGGTTCTGGAAACTTTAGGAGGTGGAGGCTAGCTGAAGGAAGAAGTTGACCAGAAGTATATCCTTGGGAGCTGTATCTTGTCCCTGGCCCCTTCCTCCCTCTCTCTCTGCTTTGTGACCTCCATGAAGTGAAGAACCACTTCCACCCCATATGCCAACTGCCTTGATGTTCTGCCTTCCCATGGGGCCTGGAATCAGTTGAGTCAAGGACTATAGACTGAAATCTCTAAAATCTCTGTGAGCTAAAATAAATTCCTCCCTTTAAGTTGGTCCCTCAGGTATTTTGGTAACAGCTATGGAAAACTAATGAACACAAAGGTAGTACTCATTTCAATCTTAAAATCTTCCCTCTGTCATTGAAACAAGAGAACAATGTCATTGTGACTACCCAACTCCTGTATTCATGATAGAAAAGGGTAGAATTCAACTTTTTTATGGCCTTTCATATCTTTTCTAAGGTATACCTCTATTTGTCCTCTCTGAAAGTAAAATTATAATGTAATTACAGTATTTAAACAAATATCCAATTCTGATTAGTTTCTGGATAATTTTTTATTTGAATCAGTTTTCAGAGAATTGTTGTTCTTGTTGTTAGGTGCCATCAAGTTAGGTCTGACTCATAGCGACCCTATGTACAACAGACAAAACACTCCCTAACACAGTGCCATGCCTGGCACTATTGTCAGTGCATCTCTGCTATTCATAGGATTTTTAATGATTTTTTTCAGGAGTGAGCTGCCAGGTCCTTCTCCAAAACTTATAGCACCAGATATTCCCAGGTGGTCTCCCATCCAAGGACTAACCAGGCCTGACCCTGCTTAGCTTCTGAAATCAGATGGGATTGGACACCAGAGTAGTACAGTAGACTTCAGAGAATTAAAACAGTTATAAAAATCCAAAGCCTGAGACTGAGAATTTAACTCTTTTTAATGATAGTGAACAGTAAATACATGACCAGAAATATGAAATATTACCATCAAAGTGAAATATAGAAAGGCTCAGAAAGTTCTAATGGCCTAAAGGAATGTAGTAGACTTTAACAGACTGTAACATTCACAAGAGAACCTGACAAGAATCTAACACTCAGAGTAGTAAAAGCCAATCTTGTATTTGTTTAACTCACTGAAAAGTTATCTGTAGTCTGGACAGCCACAGTCTTCAGAGTTCAGCAATGAAAATGTAATTAAGATATGCTAATGTTACACAAGAAAAGACTAATCTGGAATATGAAAATGCCTTCTATATGACTCAGATGGGTAATACGTGGACATAGGAAAGAGGATTTTCTTTTTTTTTTTCTTTCTTTTTTTTTTTTTTTTTTTTTTTTTGGCAGGAGGAGGTGTCAACGAACAGCAAAAGCCCTGTAAAACACCATAGTTTTTAGAAAAGCCATAAATCAGAAAGCTTAGGGGCAATTTTCATTAATGGAGACACCTTATAGACCTCATTCTGGTCTGTATGCCAAGAACAACAATGTCTATTTCAGGGAAATTCTGTGAGCAAAATTGAGGGAGGTCAACAGATCTGGTACAAGTGGCTTAGATACCCATTTCATATAGAAACTTCATAGCGGACCTGAAAATCATTTATCATGTTTCAGTATAAAAGTACCAACTTTAAAATAAAACACCTCTCAGTGCTGACTCTGCCACTTAATAAGTTGAAAGAACTTGGCCACATTTCTTGTTTGCTAAAAACCTAAGTTTTAAAAATCAAGAATAGAAATATCTTCCTCAGATGATTAGTGTAAGGATTTGTTCATGTCCGTGAAAAACTAAATTCAGCACTGAGCACAAATTGATGAAGTAGTTACTCCCTTCCTTCTTTCCTTTTTTTTTTTTTTTTTTTTTTTTGGCAGTGCTGGGGATCACATCCAGGGCTTCATGCATGCCAGGCAAGTGCTCTACCACTGAGCCATACTCTTAGCCTTAAATAGTACCAATTACTAAGGATAATTAGGACAACCTTTCCTAAAGGACCAGAAAATGCTAACAGGTAAATGAATTAAAGATTGTTCTTATAAGGTGAGTTGCAGATGCATAAGAAAATTGAATTTATAAAATTGTAACTTGAGAAGAAGTGACACTGTGCCAGTTCTGTCTTTGAAGAGGCTTGGTACTGCTGCTTTCCTGTTTTTAACTTAGTTATAATGTAATGAGTTGGACTAACCTTGGGCCACCCAGTTGTTAGAAGGCCCAAACAAGCCTCACGAAAAGGACACATGGAGAGACATAATAGCATGAGACATCTGGGTGAAGCTTTTTTTGGAAATTCCAGCTCAGCCAATAAAACAATTATAGGTAACAGAGTAAACCCAGTTGACATCACATGAGGCCAGAAAACCACCCAGCTAAGAACCATAACATGCAAGCAAAATTTTACTAAACATCATTCAAAAGCAACTACAGCAGTATATAGATAGAGAACTTTCAGAAACTCAAGCTGGATTCAGAAGAGGGTGGGAGACCAGGGATATCATTACTGATGCATATTAGCTGAAAGCAATACCAGAAAGACGTCTATCTGTGTTTATCTACTATGCAAACGCATGTGACTGTGTGGATGGCTCATAACAAATTATGGATAACACAGCCAAGAATGAGAATACCAGAGCACCTAATTGTACTCATGAAGAATCTGTACATGGACAAGGAGGCAGCCTTTCGAAAATAACAAGGAAATACTGCTTGATTTAAAGTGGAGAAAGGTGTGCATCAGGACTGTATTCTTTCACCATAGCTCCTCCATTTCTATGCTGAGCAAATAATCCAAGAAGCTGGACTTTATGAAGAAGAACACAGCATCAGGATTGGAGGAAGACTCACTAACAACCTGCATTATGTAGATGACACAACTCTGCTTGCTGGAAGTGAAGAAGATTTGAAACATTTTCTGATGAAGATCAAAGAATACGGCCTTCCATATGGATTGTGACTCAACATCAACATAACAAAAATCTTTACAAATGGGTCAGTATGCAACTTCACAATAAATAGAGAAAAGATTGAGGTTGTCCATGATTTTGCTTTACTTGGCTCTACAATCAACACCTGTGGTAGCAGCAGTCAGGAAATCAAAAGACACATTGCTTTGGGAAAAGCTGTGGCAAAAGATCTCTTTAAAGTATTGAAAAGTAAAGATGTCACATTGAAGATGAAGGTGCAACTAACTCACACCATGGTATTTTCAGTCGCATCATATGGTTGTGAAAGCTGGACACTGAACAAAAGAGACAGAAGAAGAACTGATGATTTTGAATTATGGTGTTGGAAACAAATATTGAATATACCATGGACTGTCAAAAGAACCAACACATCTGTCCTAGAAGAAGTGTGACCAGAGTGCTCATTGGAAGCAAGGATGGCTACACAGCGTCTTATGTATTTTGGACATGTAGTCAGGAGGGGCCAATTGCTGGAGAAGAACGTCATATTTAGTAGAGTGGAAGGTCAATGAAAAAAAGGAAAACCCTCCAGTAGATGGATTGACATAGTGTCTGCAACAATGGGCTTAAACATAAATAAGATCATGTGCCTGGCACAGAATCGGGGAGTTTTTTGTTCTGCTGTACATAAGGTCACTATGAGTCAGACCCCACTTGATGGCACCTAACAACAACAGCGACAAGACCCATAAATGCACAAAATCATGAAGAAAAAAATCCTTTTTGATAACTGAAACAATCTAAACTATCCAACTATCAACTGTATTTATCTGGAGACAAAGACTATGAGAAGCTGCTAATAATTTTTTTTTTCTTTCTTCAGAGATTATTGGTATGTATATACTAGGAGCTGTGATTCTAGAAATACTTTCTGTGCAGTTAACTGATTAACTGATTCACTAGTTAACAGCTACTAAAGAGATCCAGCCAATGAAAATGGCACATCTCTGCTAAAGGGGTAATTCTTTCTTACCTACAGATGAAGGATTTTTTTTTTTTTTTTTTTTACTTTTTCTGACAGTGCCTATACAAAAACAACTTGCAATTTATGTCTCACTTTCAGGAAACCTGAATTTATTACTAAAAGCCACTTTGCTAATATTTTTTCTGTCCCTACATGGAACTGATCTTTAAGACACAACCATGATCAGCTTTTTCAAATTCATAACTTCATTGGGATTTGATTTATGGTTTTAAGAATAGATTGGACTCAGGTTTTTTGCTCCCTTTTGTGAATCATAAATTAATTACTCTAACTAGTGGCCAATGCTAAGATGCCATAAAATGGTTCTAAAAATATAAGATAATTCAATAGATAGAGAGTCCTTGAAATGCTTGGCCTTTCCCCTTATAACTCTATTTCTTTAGAGCAAAATCTTTTCTTAGTCTTTAAATGACTTGGCTTAGTATCACTTTCAATTAACTATGGAATAAAAAAATTAGTTTTCTACCTCTTCCCCAAAATTTTCTCTCTAACCCATACATTTCCCCATGCTATGGTGGAAGAACACATGAAGCATAATTCTGGGCATAAAAGCTTTTCATGTCTTTAATAACATGAACTTACCTCAATTAATTAGATGAAAACATTTCTCTGATTTGTTGTATGTGACTTTGTAAAACCAAGTCACTGCAGTTTCCCTTGCCAAGGTTTCAAGACAGTTATTTACTAGTTTATTCCTTTTACTCCATAATTTACCTTCATAAAATAAAGTTCTAAATTAAGCAAATCCTAAATAGAAGCTTCTGATAGCCAAGCAAGTCAACTTAACTTTTGATTTTACTGTGGCCTATTTTTACATCCTAAATAGCATTCACCTTTGCATACCTCTTACAAAGATAGAATAAAAGAAATAAGCTTGGTGTTTAAAAGACAGAAACATAAATAAACAAATCTTTCATAAGTAAAGAAATATTTAATAGGAACCAATTATATTCCATCTGCAGCCATAGCACCCTGGCATCTGATCCCATTTGATCTCAGAAGCTAAGCAGGGTCAGCCTAATTAGTCCTTGGATGGGAGACTGCCTAGAAATACCAGGTGCCACAGGCTAGGGAGAAGGACCACACAATCCACTCCTGAAACACACCACCAATGAAAACCCTATGAATAGAGAGAAGCACTGACAATAGTGCTGGGCATGGCACTGTGTTGGGTAGTGTTTCGTTCTGTTGTATACAGGGTCACCATGAGTCAGACCTGACTCAACAGCACCTAACAACAACAAAAATAATCATGTTTCAGTCATGTCCTTAAGTTATAGGAATATAAAGATCAAATAGTCCTCTCCCTTAGGATGTTCATGGAGCAGGAAGGAGCAGATTTTGAGCAATAAATGATATAAAACACTGCAGGAATGAAAAATATGGCAATGTGATATGTGCAACAGAGAAACAGGAATGAAAGACTAAGCATCCACAGATGAAGCTGGGCAGGATGAGTGAAGGGTATAGAATAGAAGCCTGGAAGCATCATACCTCTTCAAGAAATATTTTTAAAAAGTATAATCAACAGGTTTCAGAAAACACACTGTATTAATTTATTTTCTCATAGTTCTGGGAGTTAAAAGTCCAAAATCAAGATGTCAGTAGGGTTAGTTCCTTCTGGAGGCTTTGAGGGACTATCTGTTTTATGCCACTCTTCAAGCTTCTGGTGGTTGCCACCAATCCTTAGCATTTCCTTGTTTGTAGCTGCATCACTCTAATCTCAGCCTCTGTTGTCACATGGCCTTGTCCCCTCTGTGTCTTCACATAGTCTTCTTATAGGGAACACAGTTACTGGATTCACGGCCCATCCTAATCCAGTATGACCTCATTTTAACTATATCTGCAAAGACTCTTCAAGTAAGATAACAGCCTAAGGTTCCAGGTGAACATGAATGCTGGGGTCACTATTCAATCTAGTACAGAAGCCATGCTGAGGAGTATACATGCAGTAAGCCCATGTTTCCAAATTTCAGTTGTCACAGACCACACGTCACAGTATCTGTCATATCTGCAAATCATTCACTCTTCTATCTTACCACACTGGATTCAAAATTGTTATTAGGTCAGCCGTCTTTTTTTAAAGCAGGGGAAAACAGGGTCTTGCTATGTCCAGGCTGACTTTGAACTCGAGATCCTTCTGCTTCAACCTTCTGAGTGCTAAGATTTTAGATGTGTAGTAGTACCACACTACTTTTCTTAAAAGGAGAAACATCATGTATTAGTCTATTTTTCATCACTATGATAAAATATCTGATGCTGAGTAACTTCATAAAGAAAAAAGATTTAGCTCACAGCTCTGGAGGTTCAAGGGTATATATCTAACTTTCTTACTGGCAGAGTCTGAAGGCAGTGAGACATCACATGGCAAAAGACAGGAAACAAACATATGGGTCTCCTCTGGTTGCTTTCTTATAAAAGCACCAACATTCAATTGGGTTCCACCCTGAGGACCTTTTAATGGCGATACCTCTAAATACCACTATCACATTAAATTTCAAACCACGATACTTCAAAATAAGGTTTAAATTTCAACATGGGAACCCTTAGGTGAAACTCAAGCTACATGCAAACCATAGCACATCATACAGCAATTATAAGTGGAAACTATTACTTGTTGACACCAATAAAACATTTTCGAATGGTTAGTGAAAATAGAATTTTAATAGAAATACACAAAAAAATAAACCTGATTGATCTGTAAAAATGCATACTTGAAAAGAGATTCTTCAAAGGTGAAATGGGAACTGCTGACCACTAGTTTTAATAGAAGAGATTTGGCTCAAGTTTACTCAGAGTTTAAAAAAGGTAAGGTTTCACATTGATGGCACAATTCTTCCCCAAAAGGCACAGAAAATTTTGACTTAATTAACTTAAGATAATGTCCTCTACCCCACACGTCTGTCAGTTTGCCACACTGTGGGGCTTGTGTGTTGCAATGAGGCTGAGAGCTCTGCCACTGGTACCTCAGATATGAGCAAGGTTACCCATGGTGGACAGGTTTTCAGCTGAGCTTCCAGACTAAGACAGACTAAGGAGTAGGACCTGGCAAACCACTCCCAAAACAACTAGCCATTGAAAATCCTATGAATAGCAAAGAAACACTGTCAGATATAGTGCTGGAAAATGAGCCCCTCATATTGGAAGGTACTCAAAAGACTACTAGGGAAGAGTTGCCTCCTCAAAGTAGAGTCTACCATGATAATGGAAATGGAGTAAAGTCCCAATGACCTCCATTTGCTGATGTGGCACAACTCAAAATGAGGAGAAACAAGTGTAAACATCCATTAATAATTGGGACATGGAATGTATGCAGTATGAATCTAGGAAAATTAGAAATCATTAAAAGAGAAATGGAGCACATAAACATTGACATTCTAGGCATCAGTGAGCTAAAATGGACTGGCATAGGCCATTTTCAGTCAGACAATCACATGGTCTACTATGCTGGGAATGATAAACTAAAGAGAAATGGGGTTGTATTCATCATCAAAAAAGACATTTCAAGATCTGTCATGAAATACAATGTTGTCAGTGATAGAATAATATCCATACGCCTATAAGGAAGGCCAGTTAATATGACTATTATTCAAATCTATGCACCCACCACTAAGGCCTCAAATGAAGAAAGGGAAGACTTCTATCAGCTTCTGCAATCTGAAATAGATCAAACATGTAATCAAGACATACTGATAATCACTGGTGACTGGAATGCAAAGGTTGGAAACAAAGAAGAAGGCTCAGTAGTTGGAAAATATGGTCTGGGTGACAGAAATGAAGCTGGAGATCGCATGATAGAATTTTGTCAGACCAATGACCTTTTCATTGCAAATACATTTTTTCAACATCATAAACAGAGACTATACACATGGACTTCACCAGATGGAACATACAGAAATCAAATTGACTACATATGTGCAAAAAGATGATGGAAAAGCTCTGTACAAAATGTCAAAACAAGACCAGGTGCTGACTGTGGATCAGACCATCAACTTCTCATATGCAAGTTCAAACTGAAGCTGAAGAAAAATAGAACAAGTATACAAGAGCCACGGTATGACCTTGAGTATATCTCACCTGAGTTCAGAGACCACCTCAAAAATAGGTTTAATAGACACAAATGATAGGAGACCAGAAGAGTTGCAGCATGACATGAAAGATATCATTCAAGAAAGAAGCAAAAAGTTCTTAAAAAGACAAGAAAAAAAGGAAAAGACCAAATTACATGTCAAAAGAGACAGTAGAACTTGCCCTTGAATGTCGAGCAGCTACAGTAAAAGGAAGACATGATGAAGTTAAGGAACTAAACAGAAGATTTCAGAAGGCAGCTCGAGAAGACAAAAACAAATATTATAATGACATGTGCAAGGAGCTGGAGGCAGAAAACCAAAAGGGAAGAACACGCTCTGTGTTTCTCAAACTTAAGGAAGTGAAGAAAAAATTCAAGCCTCGAGTGGCAGTAGTGAAAGATTCTACAGGGGAAATATTAAATGATGCAGGAAACATCAAAAGAAGATGGGAAGAATACACAGAGTCATTATACAAGAAAGAATTGGTAGATGACCAACCATTCCAAGAGGTTGCATATGAAGAGGAACCAATGGTGTTGAAAGACGAAGTGGAAGCTGCCTTGAAAGAACTGGCGAAACACAAGGCTCCAAGAATTGATGAGATACCAATAGAGATGTTTCAACAAACAGATGCAGCACTGGAGGTGTTAACACGTTTATGCCAACAGGTTTGGAGAACAGCCACCTGGCCAACTGACTGGAAGAGATCCATATTTGTGCCTATTCCCAAAAAAGGGGATCCAACTGAATGTGCAAACTATCGGACAATATCATTAATATTGCACACAAGCAAAATTCTACTAAAGATCATTCAGAAGCGACTGCAGTGGTATATAGACAGGGAATTACCGGAAAATCAAGAGGGATTCAGAAGAGGGCGGGAAACCAGGGACATCATTGCTGATGTCAGGTGGATATTAGCTGAAAGCAGAGAATATCAGAAAGATGTCTTTGTTTCACTGACTATGCAAAGGCATTTGATTGTGTGGATCATAACAAATTATGGATAACACTTCAGAAAATGGGAATACTAGAACACCTAATTGTACTCATGAGGAATCTGTATGTGAGTCAGGAGGCAGTTAAAATAGAACAAGAAATCATTTCCTGTTTTAAAGTTGAGAAAGGTGTGCGTCAGAGCTGTATACTTTCACCCTATCTCTTCAATTTATACGCTGAGCAAATAATCCGAGAAGCTGGACTCTATGAAGAAGAATGTGGCATCAAGATTGTAGGAAGACTCATTAACAACCTGCGTTATGCAGGTGACAGCACTCTGCTTGCTGAAAGTGAAGAGGATTTAAAACATTTACTGATGAAGATCAAAGATCATAGCCTTCAATATGGGTTACGACTAAACATCAACAAAACAAAAATCCTTACGACTGGGTCAGCATGCAACTTCACAATAAATGGAGAAGAGATTGAGGTTGTCCAAGATTTTGCTTTGCTTGGCTCTATAATCAACACCCGTGGAAGGAGCAGTCAAGAAATCCAAAGATGCATTGCTCTACAAAAAGCCGTGGCAAAAGATCTCTTTAGAGTATTGAAAAGCAAAGATGTCACATTGAAGATGAAGGTGCACCTGACTCGTGCCATGGTATTTTCAGTGGCATCATGTGGTTGTGAAAGCTGGACATTGAACAAGGGAGACAGAAAAAGAATTGATGCTTTTGAATTGTGGTGCTGGAGACATCTATTGAATATACCATGGACTGGCAAAAGAACCAACAAATCTGTCCTAGAAGAAGTGCAACCAGAGTGCTCCTTGGAAGCAAGAATGTATTTCAGACATGTAGTCAGGAGAGATCAGTCCCTGGAGAAGGACATCATGTTTGGGAGAGTGGCAGGTCAACACAAAGGAGGAAAACCCTCCACCAGATGGATTGACACAGTGTCTGCAACAATGGGCTTAAATATAAATAAGATCGTTTGCCTGGCACAGAATTGGCAAGTGTTTCAATCTGCTGTATATAGGGTCGCTATGAGTCCGGACTCGACTTGACAGGACCTAACAACAACAACAACAAATGTCCTCTACATTCACCTGTGTCGTTACAAATGGCAAGAGCTCCTTTTTTTAGAAGTTGAATAATATATCACTGTATGTGTATCCCCAATTTCTTTAAGCCAAACACTGAAAAAAAATATTGCATAGGGCGGGCACAGTGGCACACACCTGTAATCCCAGCGGTTTGGGAGGCGGAGGCAGGAGGATCGCAAGTTTGAGACCAAAGGCAGTCTGTGTAACTTAGTGAGACCCTGTCTCACAAAGTAAAGAAATGGGCTGGGGCTGCAGCTCAGTGGTCCAGCACTTGCAGAACATGCAGGCATGAGGCCCTGGGTTCAACCCCCAGTACCGCAAAAAAAAAAAAAAAAAAAAGATACTGCTGATCTCACATGTGGAATTTAAAACTGTCAAACTTACAGACATGCAAAGTAGAACGGTTGGCGGGAGGGAAGAAATGAGATATTGGTCAAAGGGTACAAAGCTTCAGTTACACAGAATAAGTTCTAGAGACCTAATGCACAGCTTGGGTGCTATAGTTAATACTGAACTGCATACTTGAAATTTGCTAAGAGACTAGATCTTAAGTGTTTTCATCAAATATATACAAAAATGGTAACAATGTGAATAGATGGATACACCCATTGGCTGAAGTGTAGTTCTCAATTTACTATGTACATGTACATTAAAATACATTGTATACTTCAGTAGATACATTTTAAATTTTAAATTTTTTAGAAAAAAATTCTGATCTAGTGTGTATTTAACTAAAACAAACCAAAGAAATTTCATCCCCTTCACTGATAAGAGTTGCATACTGAGGATTCACTCCTAACCAAAATGATAATCATTTATGTAAAATGATCTTTTCCAGGAAAAGCGAACTGATCAGAGCACCAGAGCCTGTTCTGCTTCAGAATGTTTATAGTTATATTGATAATATTAGAGAAATAATGACAGAAAATGCTCATATACTCACTTCTACCACCCAGTTTGAGAATATCTTTATTAGAATCTGCCAGCAAGTCTTCAAGTGTCTACCTATAATGTTCAAAATATTTTGGTTGCGTTCTTTGGGTGGGTTCCTAACTTTAAGGGAAGGCTTTCAATATTGTTGCACTGATGAATGTGGCTAAAGGTCTCTGGGTATAATTACCGCTGCCATTTTAGCCAGAACAACTATGCCCAGGCAATGTGAAAAGATCATAATATGTTTCTTCATTTAACTCTCAAAATAATTCCAAAGGAGCTACTCTTATTAACTACACTCTATTGCCTGAGAAACTGAGGTTTGGAGAGGTAATGAGATTTGGCTGAAGCCTACACTGTCCCTATGGGGAAGAGTCACAACTCCAACCTAGGTAGGTCAGCTTCTAGCACATGTGACCTCACTGAAAACATGAACCAGAATTAGGGCTATGTTTCTGTGTCACTTTTCCTTGGATATCTCACCTCCAGATCTCAGCACTGGCCATAGGCACAAGTCCCTGGCCATTTTTGCCTAGGAAATCTTTGAGGCTGTAGGGAAAATCATGGTAGGATGAGTAGTCAGTTGAACATGTTGGGAAGAAGGGAGTATGGGAGAATGGAAGTCTGAGCATGGAAGAAGCAAGTGCCCAAATTGGGGTCATCACTAATGGACCCCCCACCATTACTAGCCTTTCTTTGTACTTCACACCTACACCTCTAACTCAGCTCTGGGAAATCTTTCACAGCCATTCCAACAACATCCAATTCTGCTCAAGTGCCATGCAAAGCAAAAGTAGGGAAACACTTGTATACAAAGATGCTCTACCAAAAATTTTAAGTTGGGAAATCACCCGATTTTAATCTGCCTTTAAGAAATAGAAGTATGGGGGTCTTTAGGCCAAAAGATCACTTACAAGTTGCTATCATATCAATCACTTTGGGACATCACAAAGGCCAAGATTAGGGAAGTAGCAGGAATAGAGAGGATGGAGCATATCTGAAAGCCAAGAAGTATAATGATGGAATGGACATGAGTGAGAGCAGTACCAGAAGTGAGGTAACCTTCATCCCAATGATTACAGAAATAAAAGCTGAGATGTAGAGCATGGACTCTCAGGCAAAAGTTTTAAGTAAAAGGAAAACTGGATCAAGAAAAAGGGGATAGCATTAATTTGGGGAAATTCAGGCCACCCACCAACACAGAAAAGAATAAGCCTTTTATTGGGTTGCTGGGAGTATTTTGAGGTCTGGTAATTTTTGTTAGTCATGAGGATGGTATTTAAAGAAATCTCAGTGGATCCTTTGTTCTTGGAGACATTGTGGCACCACTCTGCTTATGATGGGTGTTCTCTCTCTCTTTCTCTCTCCACCCCCCCGCCGCCGCCCCCCAATTTTCAAACAATGAGATAAGGAGAAGGTACATTTCATACATTGTTGACAAAGGAGAAGAGGATGTGACAATCTACTATCTCTTGTCCCCATGAAGATCCCCATTTCTATTTCAGGAGGAGGAGAAGAGAGCGACACAGGATTCCAGCCTGAACACCAGCTGACAATATTGAAGGTAAGGAGTAACAAAATAAGTACATGTGGAAGGTAACTGATCTTTTTTTGGAGGCAGTTCCCAGCTTGTTTGAAATGACCAAAAGCATCTGGAACCCAGGAAAAGCTCTGCCCCAGAGATAATGGCCACAGTGCCTTGAAAATGAACACACCCATACAGCAATCTCATGAAGAACAAACCCTGGGTAGAAAACTTGGAAAGAACAGCATTTATGAAGAACAATGGAAAAAAAATAGAAAAAAGGGGAATAAAGGTATATGGTCAAAAGGAAGAGGAGTAGGAAGGCAGGTTGAAGGAACCACAGGAAGACATTCTCAAGGAAGCTGTGAGCACCAAGGGGAAACACTGCCAAAAAGCCAAGCAAGAAAAAGTATTAAAAGAAGCCCTACCAGTTAGCCATCAGAGATTCATTCATGACATTAAGAAGGGTCCTAGTTGGCAGAATGTCAAAGTCAAAACTAGGGGATGATCCAGCATTAATAGGAAGTATTGTGAAGAAGTCAGGTACAGAAAACTCTTTCAAAGGAATGTAGCAGTAAAAGAGGAGAGGGGTAGAAGAATAACATAAGTCAGATGGAACTTGGTGGGGAGGGAGTGCATTAGTTATATTTTGGATTTGGAGTCATAGCAGAAGGGAAAGAGGTATCAAAAAGGGGAGAGAGACTGAAAGCAAGAGAAAATGAGAAATAATTTTGGGGAAAATATCTCAAGACATTTTCTTAAAATGATTGGAAGGTTGAAAGAAAGTGTTTCCCCTTCTCTGAAGGGACAGAATATGGGAAAAGACAAAAGGAGGCAGGATTAGGGGAAAAGGCATTAAAGGCATGTAATAGAAGGTGAAGGAAATCATACCCAAAGTATAAATTGCTATCTATTTTGGAATGTGCAAATAAACTGTTATGGTTTGAACATATCCACTAAAAGTTCAAGTGTTAGAAACTTAGTCTCCAAATCCATGTTAACAGTGTTTGAACATGGAGCCTTGGAAGGTGATTAAATAGATGAGGCTATCAAGGTAAGGCCCCAGTGATGCTTTAGGGCTTTCCAAGAAGAGGAAAAGAGACCCACAATGGCACATCTACTGTCTCATCATGTAATGCCCACCATCATATTATATAGACAATAGAAGGCCCTCATGAGATCCAAGCAGATGCCAGCACCATGCTCTTGGACTGTTCAGCCTCCAGAATCATGAGCCAAACAAACTTCTATTCATTATAAATTACCAGTCTCGAGTACTTTGTTACAAAAACAGAAAACTGTGTAAGACAGAAACCATGTCAGACATGACTAAATACCATTTCCTATACCACACTGGAGGGTAAAGGAGTAAATAGCAAAGTAACTTATATAAGTTAGTTAAGTATTGTTGTTTTTGTTAGGTGCCATCAAGTCAAGTGTGACTCATAGCAGCCCTCATAGAGTTTTCAATGGCCAATTGTTTTTTGAGATTGCTTCAGGAGTGTATTGCCACATCCATCTCCCATATTTGTGGTGCAAGGGATGGAACCCAGGTGCTCAGTGAGTGTGAAGCAGCCATCTACCCACTGTGCTAAACCCTAACCCCACAAATTAACTATATAAACTTAACTATATTATAAAGTTAGTAACAATATAATAATTTATTAACTTATATAGTTAATTAACTTATATAACAGTGATGGCCAGGGTCTATGTGGATGACCAGAAGAAATTAAGAAGTACTTTTAAAATGATTTTACATGTGCCACAGCCCTGTCCAGAGAAAAGACTCCTGCCAGATTCTCTGGGATAAATTTTGAGGCTGGAGAAAAGCTTTTCAGTGACTTTAACCCATTTACACGTCATTTCTCAGTAACCCCTGAAACTCTCTACTTTTATTATCACTTTTCTTTAAACCTAAAGAAAACACAGCTTTTAATCCAAGGTAAAGAATTGACCACATCTAGACTTATTCTGCTGATTAAGACAACCAGAGGCAACCACTACTGATTTACATTTTTATCACTGCCTTTTTAAACTTGATTTAAATATGTTCTATCTATTGCTCCATTGTTTAAAGAAACTCTTCCAGCTTCCTAGTTTTCAATCAGTCTTTTCTTTTTTTCTTTTAATACATGCCATCTCTCACAGACTTCTGAAGCATTCTGCTTGGTGCCTATGAAAATGTGTGGCAAGGATGAGATTTTTTTTTTTTCCCCCGTTTCTAGGGTTTATCCTCCGCAGCTAAAAACATCAAGGAGATTTGAACTCTGTATTTTTATGAAGCTTCTTTGAAAGTGTGTCAACAGTGTAGCTTATGGTCTTGTTACAAACTGACAATTTGTGGTATTTTCTAAAAACACATAATTTTGAGATCAATACCTAAAAGAAGAAATCCAGAGCAACATAAAATGATAGCTCCTATCCACAATTTAGGAAGCTTATTTCCCTGGGCAGTTTCATTTGCAAATGTATAAAAGCCACTAACTCTAATTATTCACAAGTAAAACTTAAGCATACTAATTTAAGGTCTCTATCCTTGAGGAGTTTACTGATCTCTCTTTGATACACCAATGTACATATATGCAGCCTCTTACTACAAACACCTGGGAGTGAGGGCTTTTTCTGGCCACAGGGCCATACCTGAAGTCCTGGAGAAATTAATTCCTTCGGGAGCAGCCTTCAGTCAATGCCCAATTAAATACTGTAGAGAGTGAGCCCAGCTTCCTCAACCCTCAGGTGGGATAACTCTTGGACACATGCTATACAGTTTCTCCAAGGTCCTCAGCAGGACTGAGCCCCAGGTTCCCTCAACAGTCACCTGCACATTTATGCATCCTGACTGGCTTCCTATCCACCCTATCTCACCTCTCCACTCCCTTCCCAAAAGTTCCTGGAATCATTTTCTAAATAAACTACCTACACTGAAAGCTGCAAACTGTTGGAAATAAGATGGATTCAAAAGAACTGTCAATAGCACTGTTAGAGATAGCAGTAAAGTTTCAAAATCTAATTAACTAGACACTCTATTCCTGAACATGGCAGTTTTGTGGTCTCTTTTAGTATCTTCTATGCAGAAGAGTAGAAACTTGGGTTAAGGAGTAGCCTTGACTTTCATGTAATCTGTCTTAGTCAGAGTTCAGTCAAGAAAACAGACTCCATGCCAGACATTTTAATAGGCAGTATTTTATACAAGGAACTAGTTATAAAGGGGCTGGAAAAGCCAAATAGCCAAAAAGAGGAATGAGTCAATGCACAGATTTGCAACAGGAAAAAAAAAAAAACAAAAAACTATCCAGTTCCTCAAAATGTTAAATATAGAGTTACCACACAATCCAGCAACTTTTCTGGTAAGTATTAGCCCAAGAGATTTTAAAACTTATGTTCCCACAAAAACATTTACAGGAATGCCCACAGAATCATTATTCATAATAACCAAAAAAAAAAAAAAAAAAAAAAAAAAAAAAAAAAAAAAAAAAAAAAAAAAAAAAAAAAAAAAAAAAAAAAAAAAAAAAAAAAAAAAACAAAAAAAAAAAAAAAAAAAAAAAGAAAAGAAAAGAAACCCAAACATCCATAAACTGATGAATGCATGGATAAAGAAAATATAGTATATGTACCCAAATAAATATCATTTAGCCATAAAAATGAAGTGTTGATATACACTATAACATAGATAAACTTGAAGACATGATATCTGAAAGAAGTTAGTCACAAAAGGCCACAAGTTGCATAATTCTACTCACATGAAAAGTAATGAAGAGGCAAATCCATACAAACAAAAAGTAATAGTTGTCAGTGGCTGTGGAGAAAGGAAAATGGGGAGTCACTGTTAATAGTAAGAGGGGTTGTTGTTATTGTTGTTGGCAGAGGGTACTATGGTTTGGACATGGTTCATCCCTGAAAGGCTCATGTGCTAGAAGCCTTGTCCCAAGTGCAACGGCATTGAAAAATGTGGACATTTTAGAGATGGGGCCTAGTAAAAGGTTATGGGCTCATTAGAGCCTTTATGGATTAATGTATGGCTGGTACATCAAGTTAGTTCACACAGGAGTAAACTAGTTCCCATAAGAGCAGGTTGTTATACAAGAAGGGGCCTGGCCCCCTAGTTTTGTGCTCTTTCCTTTGCCATGTGATTCCTTCTTCCCACAACTGCTTCCCTTCCATCTTCTCCACCACATTGTTATGCAGCCAGGGGGGTCAGTGCCATGCTGTTCAGATTTTCTACCCACCAGAATCATGAGCCAAATATACCTCTTTTCTTTATAAAGTATCCAGCTTTCCCGGTGCAGTGGCACACACCTATAATCCCGACAGCTTGGGAAGTGGAGGCAGGAGGATAGCAAGTTCGAGACCAGAGGCAGTCTGCGTAATTTAGCAAGACCCTGTCTCAAAAAGTAAAAAAAAATGGGCTGGGGGAGCAGCTCAGTGGTCCAGCACTTGCAGAGCATGCAGGCATGAGGCCCTGGGTTCAACCCCCAGTACCCGCACCCCCCCAAAAAAAGTATCTAGCTTCAGGCAGTAGAACACCACAAAACAGACTAAGATAACAGTGATGAATATGTTCTAGTACTAATAGTGATGTCTGTAAAAGTCGATAAATATACTAAAACCACTGAAGTATATGTTCTAAAGGGGTGAATTTTATAGTATCTTAATTCTATCTCAGGCTGGGATTTAGCTCAGTGGGTAGAGCACTGCGCTACAGTCTCTGAGGCCCCGAGTTAAATTCCCAGCACCGCAAAAATGGGAGAAGGGCCTGGTAATCCACTCCCAAGGCAATCCCGAAACAATCAGCCATTGAAAACCCTATGAGGGTCGCTATTCGACTCGACGGCACCTAACAACAACAACACAACAATTCTATCTCAGAAGATAGGCAGGCAGGCAGGCAGGCAGGAAGGAAGGAAGGCAGGCAGGAAAGCAGGCCTTTGTCAGCCGTTGGGCAGGAGGGACAAATAGATGAGGGTAATATACCAGAGCTCAAGAACCAGAGTCCCCAGTAGAAACTCAGGCCACTGTAGAAGTAGCTGTGTGAGGTGGGAGCTAGAACCAGGGAGGAGACATAGCCACTGCCAGGCATTCATTGTGAATGAGATGAAGACGGAAGAAATGCTCTGACTTCTCCTTTACTTCTGGCCCACCAGTGTTTGCCACAGGCCAAGTCTAGGTGGAAACTCATGATCAAAGGGAACCTAAGAAACAGATTTTGCAAGTGTTGGACCTGTGGTACATAGAAAGGACAAGATATGAATCTGACACAAATAGGTAAATGCCTAGAACAGAATCCAGTATCTTCAAAACATGGAACTTCCCAGTTGAGACTTTTAATCAACTGAGCCAACAGGGTGGCATTCTTATCTTTGAATGCTAACATAAGCCCTCAATAAGTACTTTTTTGGAGATAAGAAAGGAGTAAGATGACAATTATTTCAGTAGTAGTTACAATATTAAAATGGGAAAGCCAAGCGTATGTTAAGGTAAGTGAGCACTCTCATTTGGCCTTATGTTCCACAATTATTATCAAGCATCCTAGGAACACAGTTGGGAGAAGGACCTGGCAACCCACTCCCAAAAAACAATCAGCCATTGAAAACCCTATGCATATCAGAGAAGCACTAACAATAGCGTTTCTCCTATTGTTTGTAGGGTCACTATGAGTTAGACCCTGACTCAACAGCACCTAGCAACAACAAGGAACACAGTAAAAATGAAATTATCTTTGCCCTCAAGAAAGTTACTAAGTAGCTCTCAGTCTATACAAGAGAAAAATTATTCTACAACAAAGATACTAAAGATACTAAAAAAAAAAAAAATTCAAGAATCAACAGAACAAGAAATAGGTAAATACTAATAGCACCTCCTTACAAAATATCTCGAATGGCTTAAAACTGGAAGGGTACCCTTTGGAAAAGTGTCAAAGAACTCTGAATTCTCATTTAATTTAAACATGTCTCTACATTATTACCTGTAGTTTTCTTAAACTATACTATCACACACTTATCTCCTGGCTACATCATGACTACTCACTTTGGTATACGGTATGGAATATCCCCTTAAAAACCCAAGAGAATTAATAACCTTAAATTTCCCAATGCGACAACTGGAGGGAAAACAAAGTCAAACTTAGACTGACCCAAGTTTCTGTAAACCCTTTACATTTAAAATTCCTAAACAGAGACGACTCCAGACCAACTCTTGATACTTGGTTAACCAGTTATTATTCTGACATCTCTGAGCTATGGCACCTTGCTGTTAACTTCATCCCTAAAGTAGCATTAGGAGAAATTAATAGGAATCAAGGCAAGATTCCTGCTGACTATATGAATGCCTTTACTCTACGATGTATGTCATACCTTAAAGAAATTCTAAAATAGAATTATTAAAGATGTCTTTCTTTTAAAATAAAAAAGACAGGAGGTTGTTTTCCTATATATAAGCAAGTGAATCACAAAAGCAAATGTCCACTTTTTGCTTAAGGCCAAAACAATGTCAAATAAAATAAAGCAAATGATAAACACATTCCTCTAAGGCTATACTCTCCTCGTTTCCACCTTTCTTCTTGGATAATTCTCAATATTAACACAGCTTTGGAGGATGAGTTGACCCAGAATTGAGATGGGGCAGTCGACACAATTTTGCAAACAGCAAATGAGACTATTAGCCCACTGCAAGCATGTGCACTGGTTTCAAACATAAAGTATTTCAAGGCAAATAAATAAGAACCAAATCACTGTGAGACTTTTCAACAGCATAGCAGGTATTTGAGCTCTAGCCATACATCCAAGCACAGTACAACGACTAAACTTTTTTGCTTCTAAAAATGCAATGAGGAAAATTAGAGCCATGTCAAGCAATCAACATAGTCAATTTCATTCTTGGATCTTGTCAGCTGTGGACACATAAAGTAGGGACACACTGGCCTACAAGATATTAAAAGTTTCCTTCTTTTCAGAGCTCCAAAGGAAACTCTCAATGCTTAATGGTATGTGATGTGTAGTATTTAGTGACTATATATTGTTGTTGTTAGGTGCCGTCAAGTCGGTATCTGACTCATAGCAACCCTCATAGGGTTTTCAATGGCTGAGTGCTTCAGGATTGCCTTGGGAGTGGATTGCCAGGCCCTTCTCCCATTTTTGCGGTGCTGGGAATTGAACTTGGGGCCTCAGAGACTGCAGCGCAGTGCTCTACCCACTGAGCTAAATCCCAGTGACTATATATATATATATATATATATATATATATATATATATATATACACACATATATATATACACACATACATATATATGTCAGTAATTAGTGTTAATATATTTAATCAATAAAATAAAACATAATACTAAATCAAAGCACTACTTAAGGTACTACTAAACATGGTTTTCCCCAATAGTTAATTTACACTCATTTTAATGTGCTTAAGGAAGAAAATTCTAAATTATCAGTTTATTTTGTTTTTACATTCTTACTGAAATAATTAACCAGAAAAAAGTTTTAAATTCCTGAAGCTATAATATCATCTCTTGATATTACTCATGCTGTATAGCCCAACAGAAGTGAAAATAACAACCTTATTCATGCCAAAGAATATGCAAAACATTGAATGCAGAAATAGTTCACTTTTCTAAGAGTGTTTTGCACCTATCTAATCTAGAAAGAAAACATGAGGAAATTTTGGGCAGATGAATAATCAAAAGTTGACTCAGTTGTGTTGGCGTACACCTGTAATCCTAGCACTTGCAAGGCTGATGAAGGAAGATTACAAATTCAAGCCCAGCCTGGACTATATAGTGCGATCCCCTCTCCAAAAAGGAGGGGGACATGTGGAGCTGAGCATGCTGGCTGGACTGCCAACAAAATTACTAAACCTGGTATTCATACAAATGAACAATAGCAAATCATTTTGCATAGTTTTTCTCTTAATGTGTTAATAAAAAGTGACTATAAAATTCTGTACTCAGGTTACCACTGATTCTAAAATAAAGACATGGACTAAATTGGCATAATACATTTGAGATTCTCCAGATGTTATTGTCAACACTTTTTATCTGGTGCCATATAATTTAGCAATTAATAATTTAGTCATGTCAGGTAATTGTGTGTTACAGTGATCTCATCTTGATTATTAAATATTCCTTTATACTCCCAAATTTCCTTGCATATGAAGCAGGTATGCAAATAAATACTTCCTGATGATATGCCTGTTTAATTTAATTGAAGATGTCTCTCTTATAAATAACCTGGCTGATATCCAATTTGCTAGTTCATTCTGTCATTTTAATAGCCAAAATTGCTATCTCAGTGTTAGGAATACCCACAATAAAACAATATACTAATATTGTTTTATTTACATTTCCCACATATCAGAGCACCTTAAACTGTCATCTTTATCTAAAAAACCACCAACCTGTTGCATAAAAGAATAAACAATTCAGGCCCACTTATTAAGAGAAAGATTCTTCCCATTTGTTTCTTTTTATTTTTTGTATGTGTCTTAAATATGTGATTACAAGGTAAAATGGTAATGAAGTGAATACCAGTGGAAAAGTCCACCTAGACTAAGAAATACAGCACTACCACTTACCCCCAAGTCCACCCCAAACCCCACCCCAATCGCATCACCAGCACCTCCCCAGAAGTTACCTCTATTCTAACTCTGGTTTTGCTTTTCCCCACTGTTGTTGCAGTTTTACTACCTGTTTGTATGCCCAGACCACACACTATACCATTCGGCTACTTTGGGTCTGCATATACACCAACATATACTATATGCATCCTTGAAGCAATGAACTGCTTTTGCTCAATATGAACTTTTCTCTAAGTTTATTCCCAACATGGCAGCCAAAGCAATGCTATTAAAGTCACACTGGGGCTCAGCACATTCAAAGTGATAATGCCAATGAGGCACTCCAGGATTTGAGCATATAGCTATTTCTTGATCCAATCTCATGCTCCTCTAGCCGAAGGAATGCACTGCCTCATGACTTTGTACTACCTGTTCCCATTGCCTGAGGGGCTTTTCCCACAGTGGCCCAATCCATAACCACCTTCAAGTCTTTACTGTAAAGCCACATTCTCATGATGCCTCACCAACCTCCCTGTTTAAAACTGCAAATATAACCTCTACTCCACCCTCTAGAAATTGCTGATTTCTTTCTGTTTTCCTCTTGTTTTCCACAGTACTCATTACTTTCAATTTCTATTTATCAAATAACTTACTAAGTATGCTTATTGTTTGTTTTCTGTCTTCTCCACTAGAATATAAAGTCTATTAGGCATCCTCTGCATGAAGAACAGTGCCTGACACATATCAGATACTCAATAAGTATTTGTTGAATGAATGAATGAATGAATGAACCTAATGCTGCTGAAATCATTCATACTGATAACACAGAATTATAATTCATTTGTTTTACATTTCCATTGTACAAATACCAAAATTTAATTATCCAATGTATTGTTGAACATTTGAGTGATTCCTACTTTTCTGTTGGTTTCTCTATTTTGAGATAGAGTCATACAAAGTAGCCCAGGCTGGCCTCAAATTCCCAATCCTCCTGCTTCAGCCTCCCAAGTGCCAGGCTTATAATAGGCATACACCACCACACCTGGCTCACTACCAAATTTTGTTCTTTTGGTTTAGATTTTAGGAGCAATGGTGTTTGGTACCTTGATGTACCTGAATTCCAGTGCACATAACACAGGAGTTTCTCAAAGGTGGACACCTAAGAGGGAACTTGTAGGATGACTAAGTATGCAAATCTCAACTCCTACAGTAGCACCCAAAGTGGTTTTGACAGTCTGGACTTGCCAACTTTCCAAGAGAACTCACATTCTGTCACCAACTCTTGATATTGTCAGATTGTACAAATTTGTCAGTGTAGTGAGTATACAGTGCTATTTCATTATGCTTTTACTTTGTATTTCTTTGATTATTAATAATGTAAACCATATTTCCCTACATTTAGTGGCCTTTAATTCTTCATTAAATGTCCACTGACACCAGGTATGGTGGTGCACACCTATAATCCCAGCACTTGGAAGACTAAGGCAGGAGGATCATGAGTTTGAGGCCAATCTGGGCCACATCATAAGACCTTGTCTCAAAAAATAAAAAATGCAACATGAGCAATGCACAATGAAAGGCATATGTGGAAATGTCATGAGACCCATTAAATTGTACATTTAAAATTACTAATAAAAAATTTTTTTAAATTGCCTATTGAGACTTCTGCCCAAAGTTATCCTGGGTTATTTATATTCTCCTTTGTTGATTCATAAAGTGTGCCTATGAGGGTCCAAGTAGAGAAACTAAAACCATATAAGGTATTTTAAATGAATAGGATTTAATACAGGGAATGGTTACACAGAAGACTGAGCAAGCTGGGCACAATGGTGCACACCTGCAATCCCCGTGACTTGGGAGGCAGAAGCAGGAGGATCTCAATCTTGAGACCACAGGCAGTCTACATAATTTAGTGAGACCCTGTCTCAAAAAGTAAAACAATGGGCTCAGTGGTACAGCACTTGCAAAGCATGCCAAGTGCAAGGCCCTGGGTTCAATCCCCAGTACCACAAAGAGAAGAAGAAAAAAAGAAGAGGAGGAGGAGGAGGAGGAGGAGGAGAGGAAGGAGGGAAAGAAGGAGGGGGAGGAGGAGGGGGAGGAAGAGAGCGGAAAGGAGACTGAATGAGCAAAACAAGTTGCAGTAGTATCCTGAAGTAACCCAGGTATTAGCTACATCAGGAAGCAGCCTTTGCCTCTAGAGCAGAAGAAACAAAAGAGGTAAAAAGGCTCAGCACTGGTGCTAGGGTGTGGGGGTCAGTCCCTAATTTGGACTCTGTGGGTGCTCAGACAGCCCCGAGATAAGGAATGCCAGCTGTCAATGAGATTCATGGCTGCATATCCACTGGCACTTCCTACCAGAAGCAGGCTTGTCCCTACCATTCACAGGGGCACGCTAAAAATACAGATGGAGGCCTACATACTGCCCCACAGATAGTCAGAAGAGGTTGAAGAAAAACACCTCTAACTCGTAGGGCTCAGTGCAGAATCCTCTTGTCTAATGTGTTTGTCAGCTTTCAAATACTGTGACAAAGTACCTGTGATAATCGACTTCCAAGAAGATAGGCTTGTTTTGGCTCACAGTTTTGAAGGTTTCAGTTTATAGTCAGTTGCCCCCCTTACTTTTGGCTGACAATGCACTACATCATGGTGGGGAACATGGGGAGGAACAAGGTGCTCACCTCATAGTAGTGGGGAAACAAAAATAGAGAGGGTCCCACAATCCCCTTGGAGGGGATAACCCCAGTGACCCCACTTCCCACTTGGCTCCATCTCCTAAAGGCTCCACAGCCTTTCATTGGTGCTAAACTGAGGACCAAGCTTTTAACACATAGTCTTTTGGTGGATATTCCAGATACAGAACAATAGCACCCAAAGGGCAGTAATGACTGGATATACTGAAAGAAGTAGGAAAGCAGCACTGACCACAGAAGAAAATAGAACAGAGCTTTCTATCAGGCTTCCATCTGCAGAAACCAATTGGAAGCCAGCTGTTCAGAAGACTGGGAAATGTAGTTTGTGAAGTCTTAGCTCTAGCATCACAGAGGCTAAACTCTGGGTATCAGTCCTTTGTATCATCAACAACTTCTCCAAGTCTACAGAGCTTTTTAAGTTTTGCTATTTTTCTGTATGCTAGCTTTTGATGGAGTCTCATTTTAGTACAGTCAATTTTTGACAAAATCTTTTTGTTTTGTTTTGTTTTGAATACTTGGGAGTTGAACTCGGCATCATGTATGGTAGGCAAGCACTCTGCCACTGAGCTATGCCCCCTGGCCCTTTTCTTCTTCTTTTTTTTTTTTTTTCTTTTTAAAGACAAGGTCTAACTTGCACAGGCTGCCTCTGTTCTCAAGCTTGCAATCTTCTTCTGCCTTAGCCTCCTAAGTAGCTGGGATTACAAGCATACACCACGACACCCAGCTCAAATTCTCAAGTTTAATGTACACAAAGTCATCGATCTTTTCCTTTATGTTTAGAGATTGTATGTCATGTCTAGGAAATACTTCCCAAGCCTAGCACCATGACACACATCTATACTCCTAGCAACCTGGGAGGCTGAGGCAGGACAATTGCTAGTTTGAGGCCAGAGGTAGCCTGCACAACTTAGCAAGACCCTGTCTCAAAATAAACCATTAAAATGAAGTGTAGCTCAGTGGTAGAAAACTTGCCTACCGTGCACAAAGCCCTGGATTCAACCTCTAATATGGGAATAAATAAATAAACAAAACAAAACAAATTTTAAAAAAGCCTTCCAAATCTCAAGATCATGAAAACAGTACTATTTTCTGAAAGCTTTTTGTTTATAAACTATAGTATAAAGACTTGTTAATGTTTTTAATCCACCTGATACTGACTTCTGTGTATTATATAAACAGGGGCAGAATTTTTTTTTATGTCCTTACCTGGACATCCCAATACCATTTACCACAGAATCTATCCTTCCCTCCTCTCCTCTGCAATGCCACATTTGTCATGTACCAAACATCCTGTGTGTATCTCTGAGACACCTATGCCTCTCCTATTGCCCTGGGCAAAGTGTCTTGACTACCATAGCTCTGTAAACCTTGATTGCAGTGTACAACTTCCTGAACTTTGTTCTTTTTCATTAAGAATACTGAAGCCATTCTTGATCTTTGCATTGCTATATATACTTTACAAGTAGCTTATCAAATTTCACAAAAGAAACAAATTCTCTATGGGTTTTAAACAGAATTGCATTGAATCTAAATCAATTAGAGAAAAACTGACATTTTTACAATATTGATTCTTCTGATCCATAAGCATGGTTTATTTCTCCATTTAGTTAGGTCTTCTTTAATACCTCTCAATAAAATTTTACACCTTTTCTCACAAAATTCTTTCATCTATTTTGTTAGATTTGTTCCTCCATGCTTCACATCTTTATGCTGTTATGAGAACCTTTTTATTCATTCTGTAAATGTTTGTTGCTGGCAGGTAGAAATGCAATTGATTTTAGAATATTGATTTTCTATTCAACTAGCTTCCTAGACTCGCTTATTTATTCTAACAAATTTTCTGTGCATTCTTTTGTGTTTTCTACATAATCATATTATCTGTAAATAGAGTCAGCTTTCTTTCCTACCACCCTATCCTAATAACTTTTAGTCTTTATTTTTATTTACCGTGCTGGTCATAACCTCCAATATACTGTGGAATGAAAGCAGCTCTGAGGACTTCCTTCCCTTTTGCTCATCTCAAATTACATCTTTAAAAGCTTCACAATTAAATATGAGAGTTACTTCTTTTTGACATGCCAGAGCAATTTAAGAAATTTCCCTTCTGGTCTCAGTTTGCTAAGCATGTTTCCTAATAGTATGGTGAGTTTTATAAAATGTTTTGTCTATATCTGAAGTGACCATATAATTTTTCTCTTTTAATTTACTAATGTGATAAATAACACTGCCTTTCTAAAGCTGAACCAACTTTATATTCCTGGGACAAACACAGCTTATGACTTTTTACCCTTTATATATAATACAAGGTTTAGTTTGCTAATATTTTGTATCTGCCATGGGAGCTTGTGTGTTGCTGTGATGCTGAAAGCTATGCTACCAGTGTTCCAGGTACCAGTAGGGCCACCCATGGTGGACAGGTTCCACCTTAGCTTTCAGACTAAGACAGGCTAGGGAGAAGGACCTAGCAGCCCACTCTGGAAACAATTAGCCATTGAAAACTCTATGAATAGCAGAGAAGCACTGTCAAACACAGTGCCAGAAAATGAGCCTCCAAGGCTGAAAGACAGTTAAGAAACAACTGGGGAAGAGTTGCCTCCTCAAAGTAGAGTTGACCTTAATGACAGAATGGAGTAACACCATTGGGATCTCCTTTTCCTGATTTGGCTTGACTCAAAATGAGAAAAAACATAGTAGCTGCAACATTGGGCTCAAATACAAAAAGATCATGTGCATGGCACAGTGCTGGGTAGTGTTTCATTCTGTTGTTCCTAGAATTGTTATTGTTGTTGTTAGATGCCGTCGAGTCGGTATCCGACTCGTAGCGACCCTACATACAACAGGCGAAACACTATGGTCAGTGCTTCTCTGCTGTTCATAGGGTTTTCAATGGCAGATTGATTTTTGGGAGGGGGTTGCCAGGTCCTTCTCCCAAGCCTACAGCTTCTGGTGTTCCCAGGCGGTCTCCCATCCAGGTACTAACCAGGCCGGACCCTGCTTAGCTTCCGAGATCTGACGGGATCGGATGCCACAGCGCTACAGCTGCAGGCGTATCTAGAATTACTATGAGTCAAATCTGACTCAACAGCACTCAACAACAAAAATAATATTTTTGTATACACTTTTTTGCACATACTTTCATTATATAATATTGGTCTAGTTTTTCTTATATTATCTGTATCAAGCTTTGGTATCAAGTATATGCTAATAATTTTTTCTATACTCTGGAGTTATTGGAATTATTTTTCCTTTAATAGAGATTTTACTGGGATTGCAGTTTTCTTTACAGAAATATTTTTTTACCATGTATTAAATTTCGTTAATAGTTTTGTGATTACTTGAGTTTTCTGTTCTTGAGTTGGTTTTGGTATATTTTTCTAAGATTTTGCTTATTTCTTATCAGTTTTCAAAGGTATGTCCTGAAGTTTATCATTTATAGCCCCTTATTATCATTGTGCCTACAGCCGTAGCCCTGTGGCATCCAATCCCATCAGGTCTCAGAAGCTAAGCAGGGTCAGGCCTGGTAGGTACTTAGATGGGAGACTGTCTGGGAACACCAGGTGCTATAGGCTTAGGAGAGAGACCTGTTAACCTACTCCCAAAAATCAATCCACCATTGAAAACCCTATGAGTAGCACAGAAGCACTAACAATAATGTTTCACCTGTTGTACCTAGGGTGGCTATGAGTCGGATACCAACTCCATGGCACCTAACAACAAGAACATTATCACTGTAGCCTGCAGCTGTAGCACCATGGCGTCGATCCTGTCAGAGATCAAAAGCTAAACAGTCAGGCCTGGGAACACTAGATAATGTAGGCTTGGGAGAAGGACCTGGCAACCCACTCCCAAAAATCAATCCGCCAATAAAAACCCTATGAATAGCAGAGAAGCACTGACAATAGTGATTTGCCTGTTGTATGTAGGATCACTAGGGCTGGGATTTAGCTCAGTTGGTAGAGCACTGCGCTGCAGTCTCTGAGGTCCCGAGTTCAATTCCCAGCACCAGAAAAATGGGAGAAGGACCTGGCAATCCACTCCCAAGGGAATCCAAAAACAGCCATTGAAAACCCTATGAGGGTCACTATGAGTCAGATACCGACTCGACGGCACCTAACAACAACAACATTATCACAGTAACTTGCAGAATATTTGTAGTTCTCTTTTTCAATTAAGACATAATCTGACATTCTCAACTTACCAGGGGATGGATGGAGATCGTGTGTGTGTGTGTGTGTGTGTGTGTTACACACACACACATATACAATTTTTTCCCGGTACTTGGGGGTTAAACCCAGAGCCTTGCACATACTTTGCAAGACTCTTATCACTGGGCTGTACCCCCAGCCCATTTTTTATTTTGAATCTGGGTCTCACTAAGTTACACAGGGTACCTCTAGCCTTACAATCACAATCCTCCCGCCACTGCCTCCCAAGATGCTGGGATTTCAGGCTCCTGGTTATTATATTGGGCCTAGGGTTTAGTTCAGTTGGTGAAGTGCTTGCTCTGTGCACTCTGAGGCTTTAAGTTAGAACCTCAGCATCACAAAAAAATGGGAGAAGGATGTGGCAGTCCACTTCCAAAACAATCAGCCATTGAAAACCCTATGAATAGCAGAGAAGCACTTACATAGTGCTGGGCATGGTAGTGTCAGGTAGTGTTTCATTCTGTTGTACATACGGTTGCTATCAGTCGGATCTGACTCAATGGCACCTAACAGCAAGCTACTATATTAGTCTTTTCAAATAACTTAGCTGTTTAGATCTTCTTTATTAAAGATTTAATTTCTATTGGATGAAGTGCTGCTTTTATGTTATTTTCTTTCTTCTTTCTTTGCATTTAAGGTAGAAGTCGATCTCATTTTTTATCCTTCCCTTTTTTTTCTACTGCAAAATTTAATGCTATAAGATTCCCTCTAAATTCTGCTTTAGCTACATTCTACTAGTTTTGATGTTTATTATAAATCAACTTTAAATATTTTCTAATTCTCATTATTTCCTCATTGACTCCCTAATTCTGATAAGCTATTTCTCTATTTCTTAACATGCTTTTTCTAGTTTTATTTTGGTTATTGACTTCTAAGTTAATTGCATTATAGCAGCTATGCATGTTTTTCCTTGTTTATTATTTGTATATTTGTATATATTTATCTCGCCCCCTTTTTTCCCCTTTCATTTTATTTCATGTTGGTAGTGGTTAAATTTGTAATTTAGTCTTTATATTACAGGATAATCAGATGGAATTGTTACTGAAGTAGAAGAGAAATTAAAACCATCCAGAAATGGATTCAATGATAGGATTCCATGTCTTCCATTTTACAAAAAAAGGTAAAATGAGTATCTTTATCCAAGACACAGTTTCAACTTTGCAGTAGCAGCAAAGGTACGATAGTGACATCCTAGATAACCATATATTCCATTTTGTTCTTCCAGCCCTTCTAAAAACTTCACAACTTTTGTAAAGACTCAAAGTGTCCTCTGGTTCCTTATTAAACACTGATTAACTTCTATGCCAATCTTAGGTTTCTATTTTTTAATTATTATGGACTGCACTGAGATCAGATCATGAAGACTATACGATTCAAATGCCTTGAGATATGTTGACACTACAAGATCTGTATGTTGAATTTACATAAATATTCCATTTGAGCTGGGCATGGTGGTGCATGCCTATAATCCTAGCAACTCGGGAGGCGGAGGCAGGAGGATCTCAAGTTCGAGACCAGAGGCAGTCTGCATAACTTAGTGAGATCCTGTCTCAAAAAGCGAAAAAAAAAAAAATGGGCTGAGGGTGCAGCTCTGTGGTCCAACACTTGCAAAGCATGCAAGCACAAGTTCCTGGATTCAACCCCCAGTACTGCAAAAAAATAAAAAATAAATAATAAATAATAAATAAATAAATAAATAACAAATAAATAAAATAAATATTCCATTTGTGCTTGAAAATATACATACTCTGCTATTGTTGAGTAAAGTGTTTTATTTATGCCTATTAGGGTCAAGTTACTTCATGTGTTAATCAAATTTTCTGCATCCTTACAGAATTTTTGTCTATTTGATCTATGAATTACTCAGGATATTGTGGCTATATCTAATTCTCCTTGAAGTTCTCTAACTTTTGCTTCATATATTTTGAGACCTTGTTATTAGGTGAATTAAAATTTTAATTTTACTTTCCTGGTGAATAAGACATTTTATAGTTAAGAAATGGTTCTGTTTATCTTCAGTAATATTATTTGTCTTATGTTTCATTTTATCTTAATATAACTACACAAGCTCTTTTTTTGTTTGGAATCTTCCTGGTATAATGTGTTTCATGCTATTTTTTTTTAATGGTACTTGGAGGTTTAACTCAGGGCCTCATACATGCTTTACAAGTACTCTACCAATGGGTTTGCTTGCAGCCATACCACTGTGGCATCCAAACCTGTCAGATCTTGGAAGCTAAGCAGGGTCAGACCTGGTTAGTCCTTGGATGGGAGACCACCTGGGAACACAAGGTACCGTAGGCTTGGGAGAAGAATCTGGCAACCCATTCCCAAAACATAAGTAGAGAAGCACAATATTGTTTCATCTGTTATACACAGGGTTGCTAAGTGTCACACACCAACTCAATGGCATCTAACAACAACCACCACCAACACCACCATTGGGCTGTACTCCCAGCCCATTTATTTTTTTATTTTGAGTCAAGGTCTTGCTAAATTATGCAGGCTACCTCTGACCTCAAATTCATGATCCTCCTACCTCTGCCTCCCAAGTTGCTGAGATTATAGGCATGTGCCACCATGCCCAGTTTTGTTTTTCATGCTATTACTTTCTTTCTTTAATCTTATATATTTTATATATCTTTCTTATTAATAACACATAGTTGGGTTTTGTTCTTTGACTGAAACTATTATCTTTTGTCCTTTAATTTTAGTCCAGTTACACTGAAAGTCATTAGTGACATATTGGTATTAACATCTACCATCTAGTTTCAGGTTTTCTATATATGGCATTTTCTGCCCTCCCTTTTTTGTCTTCTGGGTTCGTGTTTTTTCTCCTTCCACTTTTCTCAGCTACTATTTGAGAAAAACATATATTTTGGTTTTATTGCTTTAGAATAAACTTATCAAAGTAAAAAATTCATCAATACCTTTACTTCCTATGAACAACACAAAAATATTAGAAAAATTTACTTTCATTCATACACTCCATAGAGAACACATATATACATACATATACACACACAATACATATACATACACATACACTCATGTAATATGAATTTGGATTACAAAGCATAGCAGTGTTGCGTTATGAGTCCAAATGGACCCCTGTGTTCAAAGTACTTGACACTCCAATCACCATCAACTACCCTCATTATTCACAATGCTCCATGTTCTATCTCCTCTGATCCTTTGTAAATGTTCATCATTTGCCTGAGACATACTTATTTTTCATCTGGCTCCTTGTTATTATATATTCCCTTTTCAAAGATACTCTCCTTGACCACTCCCCTCCAATTCCAGGTTATTCTCCTTGCTTAAATATTTCTATCTTGTATATCTTCCTTTCATAGCACCTATCACATTATTTTGTAATTGCCTTTGTGTGTGTGTGTGTGTGTGTGTGTGTGTGTGTGTGTGTGTGTGTGTGTGGTACTGGGGATTGAACCCAGGGCCTCGCGCTTGTATGCTCTGCAAGTGCTGGACCACTGAGCTGTCCTCCCAGCCCATTTTTTAACTTTTTGAGACAGGGTCTCGTTAAATTACACACACTGCCTCTGGTCTTAAACTTGCGATCCTCCTGCTTCCGCCTCCCGAGTTGCTGGGATTACAGGCATGTGCCACAACACCCGGCTCTCCTTTTTATTTCTTATCTATAGGTTGATTAAGGAACAATGTCTGCTGCTTCACTTTAAAATCTCCAATTCTTAGCCAATATGTAGTACTATTAATCATCTGACTAATATTTGTTAAACAAAGAGAATCCCTTGCTTAAAATCCTTACCTGGCTTTACACTTTCTTTTTACAGAATCCGGCAGGATCTTGCCAATTTTCAAAGTCCTATTTAAGCCTAATAGGACACTACAATAATGATTATAGAATCTGGTCTGGAGCTAGACAAGGGAGCATACTCCTATAATCCCAGCAAGTCAGGAGGCTAAGGCAGGACAACTACAGGTTCAAGGTCAGAGGGAGCCTGTATAATTTAGCAAGGTCCTGTCTCAAAATAGAAATTAAAAAACAAAAGGGAATGGAGGCTGGGAATGTAGCTCAGGCATAGCATACTAGCCTAGCACAAGGCTCTGGGACCAATCCCCAGTATAACAGAATCAGGCCTGCCACTCACCAACACAGACACCTCAGGGCTGCCAGGCCATATAACTGAAGAAAAAGGAGAGTTGTGATATTACTAAGATGACCCTGTAATAGGTAGATGTATCTGTCACATCCAGTACAAATTTTCAGAACCTGCTCAGAATGCCACTTGTTACCTTCAAAGTGAAATAATGACAAAAAACCAATAGACTTAGAACACCATGCCATTTAAGTTTAGCCAGACCAACATTTCCTTGTTCCTGAAAAGGACAGAAAAATTCACCTGTCAGTTTAAGGAATATGCTCCTTGCTGCTGATGAGACATTATAATTTTAGCCTGTCTAGGACTCAGGATTGTCAGTTCTAGAACAAAGTGTATTTGTTATCTTTACAGTTGTTTAAAAGCACTTGGAAATGAGCCTGCAGTGGTACCCTGTGGCATCTGATCCCGTCAGATCTCAGAAGCTAAGTAGGGGCGGGCCTGGTTAGTACTTGGATGAGAGACCGCCTGGGAACACCAAGTGCTGTAGGCATGGGAGAAGAACCCAGCAACCCACTCCCAAAAAACAACCAGCCATTGAAAACCCTGTGAAGAGCAAAGAAGCACTAACAATACTTTCATCTGTTGTATGTAGGGTTGCTATAAGTCAGATACCAGCTAGATGGCACCTAGCAACAACAATTGGAAGCAATGTTTAATATTTGCTTCCAAAATACATACTTTGGCTTTCTAAAGTCCAATGATAAAATACAAAAAGACAAAAAATACAGATTTTTTAAAGCTAGAAGGAATTTTGAAAAGTTGTTGATTCAAATTCCCCCTATGATAGGACTTCATTTAATGTCAAGTGTCTAGAGAAAAGGTATCTGATCTTCCACTGACTGGACTAATGTTGCCTCAGTTCCTAGTATTAGAAAAGTTATCCATACTATGCGTCAGCTATATCTCTGTTCTGTTAAACCACCGAGGTATTTTCTGGCATTGCAGAGTAAGCCAGTAAAAGTCAAATTACACCAGATGAGCTTGTGTCTATGCTAGGACCACCTAGGTGACCGAGGATCACCTGGTTAGACTGTGCCTTTTGCTACCAGTTTCTATATCCTGGTTCCATAATTTGGAACTTGACCGCTACCTGACTTCTTCATTGATTCAGTGATCTATCTGGCCTCCTGGCTTTGGCCTATGAAGCTTGGATTGGCAATCAACTCTTGCTAAACACACTCCTGATTTTAACATCACCCACCTTTTGGAGGTATAGACAATCCCAAAGCATTAGGGCTTTACACTATAGATCTTCTATCAGCCAGCCTAGCTTTCTCAAAAACCTTCATTCTGTCCTTTGCTAGTCCACTCCTGCACAGGTGATTCTGCCCCATCCACCAGAGACAAGAATTCAGACAGTTTAATCAGCTTAATTTTATCTCTCAAGGAATTTCACATTCTCTGATTCTATATCCTATTAACATACAGAATATTTGGCCATCCTCTTTCATATAATCATATTCCCTTAGTAAAAGCTTTCACAATGTTTTCTTCAAAGTGAGACTGATTATTTTGAAAACATCTCTGGTGTCCATTATATTTCTGTAGATTATATCCATTCAATATGACTCATCTGAATGCCAACATTTAGACTGGCAGATCAAATACCTAAATAGAAAAACATAAACTACCATCTTTCTATTGACATAAAGGGAAGCTGGACAACTCCACTTCTTCCAATCAAGGACAAGTCTATATACCACAAAATAAAGTAAAAGGGCATGCAAAAACACAGATAACACGTAAACAACATAGGGAAAAAACACCTGCTAAGACTTCATTCCATCCCTCTAACCAGAAAATTTAATAAAATAGGATATTTGGAGAATTAACACTGGAAACTGATCAAAAAAAAAGTAATACTAAGTAATGGACAAAATTGTCATTTTATCCAAAATTGTCATATTGAATGGATATTTTAGACTAAATTAACTAGAAGGCAAATAAAGTAACAAAAACCACAAAGTATAAAGAATTACTTGAACTCTGTAGGAAACAATTCTGAAAAAATAAGTAGGACTTTTGCAGAGAACCCGAAACTACACAACATGATATAAATGTTTCATGTCCTTTTCAAGAAATGTTCTATCCTTTTATTATTTTAATGGCATATACTTTCTATTCACTCAAAATTACTCATTCAAAATCCTCTTCATATGGGGTTGTTAATAATGTTGTCCAACTATAAGCAAAAACTTCATACACAAATATACACATTTTTGCTTTTTCTCCTGGTCTTTGTTGGATATGTTTCAGATAAATGTCATGATGCTGTACTGCTGGGATCTAATACCAAGGGATATCTTTGTTCATGTACATTTATCTTCTACCTTTTCTTTGAGAAAGTTAGAAAAACATTTTGGAGCCAATATACTTTAAGTTTGTTTGAAATTATATGCAAAAGATAAAAATGGAAAGGTGGAAATGGCAGTGAGAATTAAGAACACATCATTGTAAAAAATTCATTTTACAACCTAGAAAAATAAAAAGATAATGTCATTTAGCCCTCTGTTTTACCCTGTATTTTTCAAGTTTTGCACAAAAATATTGATCAAAACCTGCTTCCTGTCCTTATTTGACATTAACTGCCTCAACTTTCCACATAGAAAACTCCTGTTGAACCAATGGCTTCTTGAACCTTTGCCGGATTCTGAAGATGAGGTTTATTGATGCATATGTTAAACTGACTAGTATGTAATCCATACGAGATTTAGCGTTTCTTGAAACCAAACATGGCTTTGTTTCTACAATAGCTAGTTTAAGAACCTCTCAGTAAAGCTTGATGTAAGTTAGTCTTTTCTTCACTTTTTTTGGCCTTTCTCTCAGGTAGATTTTCTGGTGGTCTTTTTGCCTGGGTCTTACAGCAGTTTTTTGTTTGTTTTGGTTGGTTGTTTTCAGAGAGATAGTCTTGCTATGCAATGGGGGCTAGCCTCAAACTCATAATCCTCCTGCCTCTGCCTCTGGAGTGTGAAATTAGAGACATGTGCCACTGCAGCCAGCTGGGAGATTCTTAAGAAAGGAATGATGTGGAGAGGTACACATACCACCAACTCAACCAGTAAAATGGAACTCAGCACCAACTATCAAGGGACACATCTTTTCCATATCCCAGTTAATAGTTTTCTATGCAAAAGGTTGGGCCATTCCAGATAATTTCTTATCTGGAATGTAAGACCACCAGATGAGTCTTTCTTTAAAACTATTTTGGCTATGTTCCAGCTCTTTGTATATACATATAAATTTTAGAATCAACTTATAATTTTCCACAGGTAATTCTATGTTTAACATTTTTAAGAACTGACATACTGCTTTCCAAAGCAGCTGCACCACTGTACTCTCCCATCAACAATGTATGAGGGATCTAATTTCTCAGTATCTTAATCGGCACTTGGTATTATCCATTTTTTGTTTTATTTTTTTGTTGTTATAGCAACCGTAATAGGTGTGTGGTAGTACCTGTCATTTTATTTTCATTTCCCTAATGACTAATGATGTTCAAGATTTTTCATGTAATTGTTGGCCATTTGTATGTCTTCTTTGAAATGCCTACTGAATCGTTTCCCCATTTTTAATTGGGTTGTCTTTTTATTGAGTTGTAAGAATTCTTCATATAATCTGGATAGTAGAAGTTTAATAAATGATTTTCTAGCATTTTCTCTTATGTGGATTATCATATTGATTTCTTGATAGTGTCCTCTGAAGTACAACGGTATTTAATTTTAGTGAAATCCAACATATTTTTTTCTTTAGTTCTCTGTGCTTTAAATTTCAAATAAAAAGTCATCACCTTATCCAAGGTCATGAAGATTTACACTTAAGTTTCCAAAAGTTCATAGTTTTAGTTCCTACATTTAGGTTTTTAATCCATTTCACATTTTTATATGTTGTGAGGCAAGGGTGCCATGTTATTCTTTTATATGAGGATATCCAATTGTCTCACCACCTTGCTGAAAAGACTATTCTTTCCTCCACTGAGTTTCCTCAGCACTCTCACTGAAACTGACCATAAATGTCAGGGTTTATTTCTGGATTCTTGATATTTCTCCCATTGATCTATTTGTCTATTATTATGTCAGCCTTAACTATTGTAGCTTTATAATTGCTGTTGTTACGTGCCATTAAGTTGGGTTCAACTCATAGTGACTCTATGTACAACAGAACAAAACACTCCCTGATACTGTGCCATGGCCCAGCACTATTGTCAGTGCTTCTCTGCTATTCATAGGGCTTTAAAGGGTGGATTGTTTTGGGAGTAGATTGCCAGGTCCTTCTCCCTAGCCTACAGCATCTAGGATTCCCAGGTGGTCTCCCATCCAAGTACAACAAGCCCAACCCTGTTTAGCTTCTGAGATCAAGCAGGATTGAGTGTCAGGGTGCTATGGTTGTAGACAGCTTTATAATAAGCTTCAAAATTGAGGAGTTTCAGTCTTCCAACTTTTCCTTTTCAAATTTGTTTTGTCTGTCCTGGATCTTTTGCATTTATATATGAATTTCAAGATCAGCTTGACTTTCTGGAGGAAAACAATCATCTAGGGTTGGGCTGGGATTTTGCTCAGTCGGTAGAGTGCCACTCAGTGGTCTCTCAGGTCCCGGGTTCAATTCCCAGCACAGCAAAAATGGGAGAAGGATGTGGCAATCCACTCCCCAGGCGATTCTAAAACAATCAGCCACTGAAAACCCTATCAGGTTTGCTATGAGTTGGATGCAACTCAACAGCACCTAACAACTAACAACTGAATGTGGAGATCAGTTTAGAGATTTTATAATACTAGCAATGTTCTTTCTTCTGCATCCATGAATATAGAATCACTTATTTACTTAGGTCTTCTTTAATTTATTTCCATAGTATGTTCTAGGTTTCAGCTCATAAGTCTTATACAAGTTAAACCTATTCTTAAGTATTTTATTCTTTCAGATGTTAATACAAATGAAATTGTCTTCTCCAGTTCATCTTCATATTTTTCACTGCTGTGTATGGAAAGTTTATTTCTATATATTGATCTTATTTTGTACAACCTTGCTGAATAGCTTTAATAGTTTCTTTGTATGGATTCCTTAAGATTTTATATAAAGAAGATTGTATTATTTGTGAAAAGAGATACATTTAATTCTTCATTTCAATATAGATGTTGTAATAGTCATTGTCTTGCTGAATTACCTTGCCTACAATTTTCAGTACAATGCTGACTGGATGTAATAAAGCAAATATCCTTGTCTTATTCTGGATCCTAGAAAGGAAATTTTCAGTCTTTCTCCATTATATATGTTAGCTATAAGATATACCTCTTCTTTAACATACATATTTAACAGATTTTTTTTCTAAATAAGTCTAAGCTATGTAATATATTTCCTTATTAATAAAACTTCTGGGCTTACAATGGCTGATCACTTGCTAGGGATTAGGAAGGTAAATCTTAACTGCTATTAAACTACTCACAGATTTACTTATTAGTGCACAATAACCACATACTGCAACAATTCATGACACCAGCCTGGCATTGCAGAAGATACTTAAAGAAATCCTACAAACACAAGAGGAAGGAAAGTCTCAATCATGAGAGTGCAGGAAAGAACAAATTTCATAAGAGGAATGATAAAACTAAGGAGAACTAGAAAAGAATCAGTCATGACCAACTCAGTAAGGCAGCAAATCTCTAATATAAATACGGAAGAAAGAAAAAGAATAAGTTATGAACCAGCCAGAAAAATACTCAACACAATTACAAGAATCAGCAAATCTCTCTCAATAATAACCCTAATGATAAATGCTCTTACCTCTCCAATTAAAAGACATGAACTAGCTGACAGGATTTAAAAAAACAAAATCCAACCGTTTGTTGTCTTCAAGAAACACATCTCTCTGGCAAGAACTCTTATAGACTGAAAGTGAAAGGATGGAAATCAATATACCAAGAGAAGAAGACGATGACAAAGATGACAACGAAGATGAAGAGGAAGAAGGCGGGCGGCAGGAGTAGCCATCCTTGTATCAGAAGTACACTTCAAACCAAAATTAGTCACAAGAGACAAAGAAGTTCTCTACATGTTAATAAAGTGAACAATGCATGAAGAAGGTATAACAATTGTTAATACATGTGTACTGAACATCAGCGCACCCAGCTTTATCAAATACAAACATTACTGTACAAAAAAGGACATATACTAGGTGCAGATATAACAATGGGTGACTTCAATACCCTACTCTCATCAATAGTTAAAATATCCTGACAAAATAATCAACAAAGAAACTTCAGAGTTAACCTGCACCATAGAAAAAATGGACTTAATAGACACCTATGGAATAGTTCGAGGGCTGGGATTTAGCTCAGTTGGTAGAGAGCTGCACTGCAGTCTCTGAGGTCCTGAGTTCAATTCCCAGCCCCTCAAAAATGGGAGAAGGGTCTGGCAATCCACTCCCAAGGCAATCCCGAAACAGTCAGCCATTGAAAACCCTATAAGGGTTGCTATGAGTCGGATACCGACTCGATGGCACCTAACAACAACAACAATGGAATAGTTCATCCAAAAGCTATGGAATATACAATATATTTTTTGAATCTAAAGTATAGCCTAAAAATACTTTTAGAAGGCTACAAAACCAGATGTGGATTAAAATCACATGAGTTGGATTTGAGGTCAAAAGCTGATTTTTTTACCCCTGTTCAATTGTTGAAAGGGTGTCCATTAGATTTAAAAAATATACATACAGGGCATTCTTCTCAGCAGTCCCTGGAACTTTCTCTAAAACATCACATTTTAGGTCATAAATCAAGTCTTAACAAATGCAAAAAATTGAAATAATTTCTTATAGGTTATCAGATCATAATAGAATTAAAACAGAAATCAATTGCAAGAGAAACTACAGAAACTATACACACACAGAAATTGAACAATAAACTCTTTGATCAGTGAGTCCTTGAAAAAGTCAGAAAGAACATTCTGAAATTGCTGAAATCAAATGAAAACAACCTACAAGAACCTCTGAGATACAGCAAATGTGATTCAAGAAGGAAGTTTATAGCTATGAGTACTTACATTAAAAACTCATAGAGGACTCAAATAAGTATGTTAATGATACACTTCAAGATCTTAGAAAAACAAGAACATGCAAAACCCAAAATAAGTAGATGGAAAGTAATAATGAAGATCAGAGCAGAAATTGATGACATGGAGAATAAAGAATACAAAGAACTGATGAAACAAAGAGCTGATTCTTTGAAAAAATAAACAAGATCAACAAATGCTTACTCAAACTAAGCAGAAAAGGAGAGAAAGAAGACCCAAATTAATAAAATCAGAGATTAAATAGGGTCATTACAAGCCGGGCATGGTGGCGTACGCCTATAATCCCAGTGGCTGGGGAGGCAGAGACAGGAGGATCACACATTGGAGACCAGAGGTAGTCTGTATAATTTAGCGAGACCCTGTCTGAAAAAAAAAAAAAAAAGAGAGAGAGAGAGAGAGAGAGAGAGAAACAAATGGGCTGGGTGTGCCACTCAGTGGTCAAGCACTTGCAAAGCATGCAAGCATGAGTCCCTGGGCTCAACCCCCAGTACTGCAAAACAAACAAACAAACAAAAAAGGGTCATTACAACAGGCCATTACAAAATACTTGCAAAATTTATATTCCAAAAAACTTTAAAAACTAGATGAAATGGATAAATTCCTAGATACATATGGCCAACCAAAATTAAATCAAGAGGATATAAACAATTTAAACAGATCTATAATGAGCAATGAGACTGAAGCAGTAGCAGCCCAGGACCAGATGGATGCATGAATCCTACCAACCCTCAAAGAAGAATTAACACCAACACTCTTCAAAGAGAGTTTATTTATTTATTCCATAAAATAGAAAAAGAAAGAACACTACCAAACTCATTCTATGAAGCCAGTATTACTGATACAAAATCAGATAAAGACATATCAAAAAACTACAGACCAATTTCCCCATGAATATAGACACAAATATCCTCAATAAAATACTTGCAACTCAACTTCAACAACATTATAAAGATTATACACTGTGATCAAGTTGGTTTCATTTGAGAGATACAAGGATAGTTCAACATATCCAAATCAATAAATATAATTCAGCATAGCAACTCAGAAACAGAAATCATATTGTCTCAACAGATGCAGAAAAGGTCTTTGACAAAGTTCAACACCCCTTCATGATAAAATCTCTTAAGGATCTAGGAATCAAAGGAACATACTTCGACATAATAAAGGCAATATACAAAAAACCTACAACCAACATGGGGCTAGGGGTTCACCCAGTTATCTGCGTGCATGCTGTGTGCTGAGGCCCTGGGATCAATCTCCAGCACTGGAAAAACAGGAGAAGGACAAGGCAGCCCACTCCTGAAACAATTCTAAAATAAAGTTCAGTTGGTAGAGTGTTGCTCTGCACTCTGAGGCCCTGGCTTTGATCCCCAGCACCACAAAAATGGAAAGAGGACATGGCATCCCACTTTCGAAACAATCAGCCATGGAAAACTCTATCATGGCTGCTATAAGTCAGATCCAACTCAACGGCACTTAACAACAACAACAACAACAACAACAACAACAACAACAACAACAACGACAACAGCCAACATCATAATAAATGAAGAAAACTGAAATCATTTCCTCTGAAATCAGGAAGGAAACAAGGGTGTCCACTCTCTCCACTCTCATTCAACATAGTGACAGAACTCATAGCCAGGTAATAAGGCAAGAGAAAGCAATAAAAGGAATCCAAATAGGAAACAAAGAAAAGTCAAATTGTCCCTATTTGCAGATGATATGATCATTTACTTAAAACACCCTGAAGACTCCACCAGATAATTCTAAGAGCTGATAAACAATTTCAGAAAATTAGCACAATACAAAATCAACATACAAAAATCAGTACCTTTTCTATATACAAATAACAAACAGGCCAAGAAAGAAATCAGGAAAACAATCCCATTCTCAATAGCTTCTAAAAGAATAAAGTACCTAGAAACAAATCTAATCAAAGAGGCAAAAGACCTCTAAAATGAAAACTTCCAAACACTGAAGAAAGACATTGAAGACACTAGAGGATGGAAAGATCTCCCATGCTTATGGATCAGAAAAATATTGTGAAAATGGCTGTATTACCAAAAGCAATCTATAGATTCAATGCAATCACCATCAAAATTCCAATGACATTCTTCACAGAAATAGAAAATCCAATTCTGAAATTCATATGGAAGCACAAAAGGCCCCAAATTACCAAAGAAATCCTTAGAAGAAAGAATAATGCAAAGGGTATCACAATACCTGATTTCAAATTATACCACAGAGCCATAGTAATAAAAAACACATGGTACTGGCACAAAAATAGACATGTAGATCAATGGAATAAAAGAAAAGATCCAGAAATAAACCCATACAGCTATAACTACTTGATATTCAACAAATGTACCAAGAACAAATACTGGAGAAAAGACATCTTCAACAAATGCTGAGAAAAATGAATATACTCACATAGAAGACTATAACTATTTCTCACCCTGTGCAAAAATCAACTCAAAATGGATCAAAGATCTTAATGTAAGACCTGAAACTTTGAAACTGCTAGAGAAAAACAGAGAAAATACTTCAAGATATAGGGATAGATAAGAACTTTCTATAAAGGACCCCAATGGCTCAGAAAACACTATCAAAAATTGGCAAATGGAATTGCATGAAATTAAAAAGTTTCTGCACAACAAAGGGGACAAATAACAGGGAAGAGACCATCTACAGAATGGGAAAAAAATCTTTGCCAGCTGTATATCAGAAAGGAGATTAACATCTAGAATAAAAAACAGGGAAAATTAAAACACCAGAAAAGCAAATTATCCAATCAAAAAATGGGCAAATGTACATTTTCAAAAGAAACACAAATGGCCAAGAATCATATGAAAAAATATTCAACATCCTTATCTATCAGAGAAATGCACATCAAAAATACACTGAGATTCCATCTCACCTCAGAATGGCTAGCATCAACAAAAAAAAGTAACAAAAAATGCTATTGAGGATGCCTGGAGAAAGGAACCCTTATATAGTGCTGGTGGGAAAGTAAGTTGATACACCCACTAAGGAAATCAGTTTGGAGGTTCCTCAAAAAAAACAAAAATGGAGCTACCATACGACCCAGTTATACCAGTCCTGAGTATACATCCAAGGAAATATACATAAACATACAGGTTTACTGTGGCCCTATTCACAATAGCCAAGGTATGGAATCAATCCAGATATCCATCAACAGATGAATAAAGAAAATGTGGCATATATACACCATGTATGTATATAAAATTATGTCATTTATAGGAAAATGGATGGAACTAGAGATCATCATTTTAAGTGAAATAAGCCAGACACAGAAAGACGAATATTACATGTTTTCTCTCATATGTGGATGCTAGATCATAATACATAATCACTATTTTAATATATGTGTAATGAAAGTGGAAGGGGGGACACTATATGGGGAGAAAGCAGGGACTAAAGAGAGGAAGGGCAGTAAAAAAGGGCGTTTTGAGGGAAGGAAGAGAAATATCCCACGTTTTGATCTCAAAGGCAGGATCTAGACTTAAAATTCAGACACAAACACATAAGACACGCAAGCAGAGAGGGGACCATCAGTAAGAAGGAAAGAGATCAGCAAAGTGGAAGAGGGTCAGAAGAGGGTAATGTGGGAGGAGAATGAGCAATGTACAATGATGTATATGTGTGGAAGTGTTATAACGAGACTAAGTTGTACACTAACTAAAAATATTACTAATAAAACAAATTTAATAAGCAAAAATACTTATACACACAACAGAAACTAAACCCATGCCAGCAGCTCATCAAACTCATTTTAGCTTTATAGCTTTAAAGAAGGGCTAAGGTCATGCACCAGATAACTCTGTAAGTTGAAGTTCGGGGCTCTTGAACGTTTACATGAGGAAGAATTAAAGTACTTACTATAACTCAGCACAGACAAGATTTGCATTCTAGCTCCACTATTTGCAACTTGCATAACCCGAGGGAAAAAAATGCCATTATCTCTCTGAGTTCAGTTTCTTCATCTGGAAAATGAATGTGCTAGTGATATCTACTTCAATTTAGTACATAGGAAGCTTTTAGAGTAGTGTTTGCAACATAGTAAATTCTCAATAAAGGTCAAGCATTAATATGAGTTCCAGAAAGGGACATTAGTTTCCAGGTTAAACAGGCCCATCTGAGCTTCAAAACAATGAATTCAAGGAAACTCCCTCCAGAGCACATTATCTGTTTAAAATAAGGAAAGATCTTAAAATTTTCCAAGTGAAAGAAACAGGTTCCATAGAAAGGATAAGAACTTAGAATTGTATTTGACCTCTCAATAGCTACTCTGAAAGCTAGTTTTTTTCTCAGGAATTCTAAAAGAAAAATGAATTTCCACTGTATAATTTCTGACACAGCCAAAGTATTAATTAGAAGAGAGAGTGAAGACATTTTCAAAAATGCAAGAGCTCAGAAAACTCACCTCCCATGAGCCATTTCTTTGGAAGTTACTGAAAATCATGACAAACAGAGCTTAAAACAAGGGGGAACCCTGAGAATACCAAAAATAGGAAATCTAACCCAAAATAATGCTGACAGGAATTCATAGAATAGTATTCAGGGAAGTACTAGACTGATGGTTATGCAACAGGTGGAAGGGGTCCAGGAGGAATGCTAAAGAAAAAGAAATGTCATTAGGAAATTATCTGCAGCTTTTAATCATGTTTTACAACTTGCAAAGATTATAAACCTGAATTGGTACATGGTGGCACATGCCTTTAATCCCAGCAACTAGGGAGATAGAGATAGGAGGATCACAAATTCCAGGCCAGAGGCAACCTGCATAACATTAAGACTGTGTCTCAAAATACAAAGTAAAAAATGGGCTAGGGGTACAGCTCAGTGGTTGAGTGACCGCAAAAAGCAAGCATGAAGCCCTGGGTTCAACTCCCCAGTACCATACCCCAGTACACACACACACACACACACACACACACACACACACACACACACACGTATGTATGTATAAAACAATCACCAAATCCAGGAAAAACAAAAAGTTAACTATTCATGATGTTAAAACATGATTTAGTCGTGTACATTTATATATACTCATGGTAATAAAAATTGTCATTATCAAGATAACAAAATATGAGTTATTTATAATGAGAGGGCAGAAGAAATACAACAGTATATGGCCAGGAGTGGCAAAATACACAAGAAAACTAAATTTCACCCACACTACTAGGACACTCATTAATTATGTCTGAATATTGGAGAGGTTGAGGAATTAATTGCAGTAATTTTTGTTCCAAAATATGCAAGGAAACAATAGAAAAAACAGCTAATACTTAAGTTATCACTAAGGTACAGGCGGGCTGGGATTTAGCTCAGTTGGTAGAGCGCTGCGCTACAGTCTCTGAGTTCCCGAGTTCAATTCCCAGCACCGCAAAAATGGGAGAAGGACATGGCAATCTACTCCCAAGGCAATCCCAAAACAGTCAGCCATTGAATACCCTATGATGGCTACATGTAACAACAACAACAGGTAGAATTGACAGAATGAATTTTGGACTGGGATTGAGCTCAGTGGGTAGAGCCCTGCGCTGCAGTCTCTGAGGCCCCGAGTTCAATTCCCAGCACCGCAAAAATGGGAGAAGGGCCTGGCAATCAACTCCCAAGGCAATCCCAAAACAGTCAGCCATTGAAAACCCTATGAGGGTCGCTATGAGTCAGATACCGACTCGATGGCACCTAACAACAACAACAATAAGGTACAGGCTTCAGGACTAAGAAAAATTATATCATCACATATTATTAGAGTTTGTAATATTATGCATTCATTATGTAATACTATGTACTTTGATTAAAATCAAATATAAACTTAAAACCAAATGAAAGGATAGTCAAAAAATTTGAGGCAAAAAGAAAATAAAGCAAGGGTAGTAATTAAAAAGGATGAAAACTAGATTTAAGTACTAAATAAAAAGTAAAATTTTGCAATGATAGAGTTTAATTTTCAAGATGATTTACCAGTCATTGATCTGCTGGCATCAAACATGTAAGACCTAAAGATGAAGAAAAATATTAACACAGATTTCTTTACCATCTAATTTCAGGGATTTCTATTTCCAACCAAGATAGATTAACAGGAAACAGATTTACCCTCCTCCCAAAAGCAACTAAATAAGAGTCAAAACAGCCAAGCACTTTGGCACTCATCTGTAATCCTAGTGACTTAGAAGAGGAGGCATGAGGATCATCAGTTCAAGGTCAGAGGCAGCCTGCACAATTTGGCAAGACCCTGCCTCAAAATAAAAAATGAAAAAGGGGCTGGAAGTGCAGCTCCAGGGTAGATCACTTGTCTAGCATGCACAATGTCTTGAGTTCAAACTGCCCCCCATGCAAAAAATAAAAATAGAAACAGTCAAAATATATGAAAAAATATTTTGCAAGGTACTGGATATCAGGCAAGTAGAAAACAATGATCCCTAAGACATGCAAAACAATAAGCCCAAAGAGTGCCTTAGTTTACTGCCTTGAGAGTCTGCAGGCCATGGTGCAGGTGGGGGAACTAAGCACCCAGTGACCTGGGTTTAGACACAGACTTCTACACACAGTGAAAATATTTTTGAAAAACAAAAGTGGATAAAGAACTTTTCATATATAAAAAAACTGGAAGAATGCTTTACCTGAAGACCTGTACTATAAAAACATTTTTAAAATTCTTAAGATAAAAGGGAAAATACCAGATGGAAATATGGATCTATATAAATAAATGAAGTAATCCCAGTACTTGGGAGGATGAGGCGGGAGGATAAGGCAGGAGGATGATGAGTTTAAGGCCAGCCTAGGCTAGTGAGACCACGTCTGTTATGGTTTGAATCTAAAACATCTCCCCAAAGGTCATGAGTTTGAATGCTTGTTCCCCAGCTGGAAGCACTGTCGTGGTAGGCTATGGAACTTTGGGAGGTGAGGTCTAGCTTTGTGGCATTAGGTGACTAGAGGCAGGTCTTCGAGGTTTTTAGCAGGCCCCCAGTTCTAGTAGCTCTCTCTGCTCCTGAGTGCCATAATGTAAGGATGTTCTCTGCCACAGCCCTGCTGCCGCCTCAACTGCCATTCCTTCCTGCTTCTATGGACTGAAATCCCTAACTGTGAGCCCCAATGAATCAGTCCTCCCATAAGTTTGTTTTTGTCAGGTATTTTGTCACAGTAATGCACAAGCTGTCACTGTCAGAAAGAAAGAAAGAAAAAAAGGAAGAAAGAAAGAAAGAAAGTAGAACAAGTAACCACACAAACAGCTGAGTCGTAGTTAAGCCTAATCAAACCAATAATCACATTAAATGTAAATCATATAAACACCCCAATTAAAAGGCAAAGACTGTCAAATTGAATAGAAAGCAAAACTTAACTATATTCTGCCTACAAAAGAAATACATTTTAAATACAAAGTTACATACAGGGTAAAAATAAAAAGATGATCCAGGCATAGTGGCATACATCTATAGTTCCAGCTACACAGAAGACTGGGGTGGAAGGACTACTTGACCCCAAGAATTTGAGACCAGTCTGGGCAATATAGTAAGACCTATTTAAAAAGATTAATTAAAAATAAAAGGATGAAAAAGATACAGTATGCTAACACTAATCAAAATAACACTGAAGTGATAACATCATCAGACAAATTCAATTTAAGAGTCAAGAAAAATCACAGCTCTTGGGGATTAATTTATCAGAATAACCTAATAATCCTAAATGTTAGGCACCTAATTAACAGCACTGCTTCAAAATGTGAGACAAAAACTCCTATCTATTTAGCTCAGTTGGTACAGGGCCACTCTGCAGTCTCCGAGGTCCCAAGTTCAATTCCCAGTATCACAAAAATGGGAGAAGGATGTGGCAATCCACTCCTGAGGCAATCCCGAAACAATCAGCCATAGGGTCACTATGAGTCAGGTATGACTCAATGGCACCTAAGTGCAAGAAAAAGTAGAAACACTCATAATTACAGTTAGAGATTTCAATACCCATCTCTCAATTTCTAGAGCAAGTAAAGAGAAAAAATCAGTTACAACCTCTCAACCAACATGTCCTACTGATTCTACCCAACAGCAGAATACACTGCTCAAGTGCACATAGAAAATTTATTGAGATAGACTATATTTTGGAACATAAGACAAATCTCAAAGTTACAAGACTCAGCTCATACAAAACATATTCTCTGATCACAAAGATATTAAAAGAACACACAAAAAAGGACAGTATGCATTAGCTATGACAGCAAATTCTTTTTTTTTTTTTACTTTTTTTTAATTGGACATTTTTAATGTACACCTTAATGTGATTCATTCTGACATGCTTTTCATTGTGGCATTTACATACATATGAATTTTGAAGTACATTATTCATATAGGTGCCCCCTTACCCTCTTGTATGCTTCCCCCCCACACCCTCCCCATCTAAGTCTTCCCTATCATTTACTTGGTAATATTTTTCTATATGTACTTGAGTTCCAATTCTGTTTAAGATAGAAATTTTTCCTGTAGCAAACTTTGTTATTATCTTGTCAGAAAAATCGCATGCATTTTCTAGACCATTTATATTGACACCATTCTTAGCTTTTTTTTTTTCCGTTTTATTTTGATCCGACCTTTGAATAAGATGTTCCCTCCTTATAATTTTGATTCAACTCCCACATATGAGTGAGAACATGTGGTGTTTCTCTTTCTCAGCTTGGGTTCGTTCACTTAAAATAATTTTCTCTAATTCCATCCATTTTGCGCAAATGACCTTATTTCATTTTTCTTGATTGCTGAGTAGTACTCCATTGTGTATATGTACCACAGTTTTTTTTAATCCATTCTTCTGTTGAAGGGCACTTTGGTTGATTCCATATCCTTGCTATTGTGAAAAGTGCTACATTGAACATGGAGATGCAGGAGTCTCGGTGGTATGATGACACATCTTCCTTTGGGTAAATTCCCAGTAGTGTTATAGCTGGGTCATACGGTAGGTCTATTTTCAGTTTTTTAAGATACCTCCATATTCATTTCCACAGTGGCTGGACCAATTTACAGCTCCACCAACAATGTAAGAGAGTTCCTTTTTCGCCGCAACCTCGCCAGCATTTGTTGTTATTCGTTTTATTGATCTTGGCCATTCTTACTGGTGTAAGGTGAAATCTCAGAGTTGTTTTAATTTGCATTTCTCTAATGGCTAGGGATACTGAGCATTTTTTCATGTGTTTCATGGCTTTACAGACCTCCTCATTTGAGAACTGTCTACTGAGTTCCTTTGCCCATTTGTGTATTGGGTTACTTGTTTTTGGGGGGGAGTTTTTTTCTTGAGTTCTTTATAAATTCTAGTAATTAGACCTTCATCTGATGTATAAAATGCGAAGATTTTTTCCCATTCTGTGGGGGGTTCCTTGACTCTGTTAATTGTTTCTTTTGCTGTGCAGAAGCTTTTTGATTTCATATGACAGCAAATTCTATGTAACTTAGCCTAGCATATGGTCCATACACAATTAGAAGTGTTGTGTAACACCCTATATGATATATACAACAGATTAGTATTTGTAATGCCAGGTCTCTACTCATAAAGATGACTTTTATCCTCAAACCCCTGACATTTCAAATTTACAAGTGGGTCTACTCCCCTTAGAAGGAAAGAAAGGCATATCTTCCCCATGCTGGTTGGCTCTTCTCATAGTTCAATCTTGTCTACAGTATACTTCACAAAAATTTCTCTGTGTTTTTGAATGTTAGTAGCTTTGTATCCTACCTTCCAGTGCCAGCATACCATTTTCTCTCATCTTATATTCCTTTTGTAGTTTTAATGAGAATTTATAAGGAATAGTTAGATGCATGCTCAAATCACTTCCTTAAACCAAAACCCACAAACCTTTCCTAATAAATAGCTTTTTAAATTTTTCAAAGTACCAAGAAATACAGAATTTTCACAAACTTTTTTGGTTCATGAAACTGCATATTTAGTTTTTCCTCTATATAATTACCTTTAAACATCTTGCAGAAGTAACAAGGCTTTCCAGTCTACCTACACTAGAAAAATATATACCCACAGAGCTAATGGGCATATTCTTTCTGCATTGCCTCAATAAAAATCGAACTAGAGAATTTTTAGAATCATAGTATCATCTGGGAAGCTGAAAGTTTAAAGAGGGAAGCTTGGGGGGAAAAAGGTTGAAATTAGTGACAAATCAAATAACTAAAGTCCTTGGTTCAATAACGGCTATAAAATGTGCGTAAGCACATGCGTGTGCACACATGCATGCATGCACACATGCACACACACGCACACACACACAAAGCCTACTTCTTTATTAAAATGCATAAAGCAGCCAGAAGCAGGAGCACCAATAAATTCTTCTGTATAAGCAGAATTTTTTAATGGCTCCCTGAACACTAATAACCACTGCTCTCTTATGTGTACTTGACTCTGTTTAACCTTTTCCTGGTGCTTTTTAACTTCTCCAAGTCAGGTACTAATATGGATCTAATGTGGGGTTTATTTTCCCTTAAGGAATAGCAAAAAGAGCAGTGCACATTATCGTAATCATGCAAGTCTTTCTAGAAATGGTAGGACTTTACATCAAAGCCTATGCATTATAGTCCAGGAAAAGAATTTAATAACAATTGCAAGGCTAAGCAATCCTGTTTTAAAACATCAGATATTTCATTGAATGTTAGTCAAGGAAAAAAATACTCTTGGCGAGCAAGTGACCCAGCAGGAGAGAATACAAACATCTTTTCAGGCCTAAGTTGCTGTCGCCTGGAAGCAACAATAGCCATGTGATGACCAACCATCCTAGCCTGACAATGAGGAAGCATGGCTAGAAATGTGAACCCTCTTTGTCTTTGGAAGATGAATTTTGGAGGTGGTTTTCACTGCTGGAAGTAACACAGTTTAAGTGGATATATAGAAAATGTTGCATTTCTGGTTTTATCAAGTGTGTGCCTCAATACTCCAGGTTCCTTGTGAGTTGCTAACTTGAAATGTATTAAACCATATTTCAGATTCAGCATTTCTGCCTGTTTCATCTTCATGTAAAATTGTGCGTGTGTTCATGTGCATGCACGCATGTGTGCATTTATGATTCTTCCTTTACAAAGTACCTTGGAGATGCTGCAAATATTTCCACAGTGGAAGGAACAAGATACACAGAGATTTTTTCCCCCTGACTTTTAGCCGCTGGATATTTTTCAATTCCTTTATTTTTCAAATACAGAGGTCACCCCAGCATCCAGACACTGCATAAGTTGTGTTCCAGCTGCATTAATCCATTTCCTGCTGAGCTTCTGCAGAGAGAGGAATTCATTTGACACCAGGGAGAAGATAAGGGAAAAATTAAGGGGGAATGAATAAATATATAATTTCACAAAAGATAATAGCAAGATAAAAGTAAATGATTGTATGTGGGCATGTATATATAAATGGGGGGATCATGAATAAAATTGCATAGAAAATGGGTACCCAAGAACCAACATATATTCAAATATTCAAAGAAAGGAAGGAAGGAAGGAAAGAAGGAAAGAAGGGAGGGAAGGAGGGAGGAAGGGGGGGAGGGAGGGAGGAAGGGAGGGAGAGAGGGAAGGAGGGAGGGAAGGAGTGTGGATTGATTTGTTGTTCTTTGGTGAAATGTAGTGACCTTAAGGTTTTTATTTGGATCTAATTTAA